>CATIXQ010000031.1:934573-1140622 GCA_949711755.1 Leptidea juvernica
CTAATTACTGACAGTAGAAGGTAAAGAGTTATTTATCTCTATCTGTAGATAGTATATTGGGAACCTCCGTAAGAGTTCTAAAACATGTATTGCTCTTATTCCATTAGATTTTTTTTCAGCTTTGGATGTCTCCAGATCAATTTCATCTATCACATTCAAAGTTTTATAGAAAGACTTACTAAAATCTGGAATATCCATTTTTCTTTGCAGCTAAAAGCGAATAGCTATATATAGCTATAAAGCTAGAGAATATACACAGCGTGTACCAATTTTTAGATATCAACCTATTTTTTTTAATGTGTTCTAAGATATTCTTTGCTGGGAGACTTTCTTGTGCCGTAACTTATCTCTCAGAGCGCCATTTGTTTCCGAAGCGGTGGTAGTGTTAGAAATGACATCAAAAAGAATTTAAAGGAGTCACCATTGAGAAAATAAATGCAGTTTTTGACTTTTTATTTTATCTTTTTCATATACTGTAATTAAACTAAGTTTACCGGCTTTTACATGATAAAACTTTACGTTTAAATTTAAGTTATAAAATTGTTTTCTCGAAAAGTGAATTTTTAAATTTTTATGAGAATTAAATTCTTTAATCGTTAAAACCATTTTTGTATTTAACATTGCAATGTTTAAAAATGACCACTGTGGAAAATTTAAATGCAGAACTTGAAGCGAAACATCGCTTTGTACCCTTTCATGTATAGCAATTAATTAAAAAGATCAACAATTCGAGGTAAAGGCCGAGAACAAACGAACAATTTGAGAAAATCAACACAAAAAAATATTAGCACTCTTATTTACCTACAATCATGGAATGATGATTACTTTTCATTATGTTATGTAACGTTAAGAAGGCGTTAAATTAATATCAAGTATGGATTCATTTTTTTTTTCAAATTTTAAATTAATATCCGCTCGCGTCTATAATTAATTATTAATGAAAGGTATTTTGTTAATTAACCATTTTTAAATTTATTATGTTATTTTTAAATACGTCTCAATTCTTATTTTAGTCTTGTATTGTTTGAATAAATTAAATGCGTAAAGATTTTCAAATCTTACTGATTAAAATAAAAATACTAATAATTAAGATGAATTTTGCAATATTTTTTGTGATGTAAGTTTAAAAAAAAATATATTGTATTGTTATTCAGTTTATTGTGCATGTTAAATTAGCCTGTAAGTGAGTTATTTAGCTTCTATCATATATATAAGAAGTGTGTTTTAGAAGTAAGGATTAGGAGTGTGCAAAAGGTTGGCTTCCTATTAAATAAAAAAATATTGTTTACACTCCGGCAGTGACGTCAGAAGTGAAAACTTGAACGTTGTGCATTTTTCAATATTTTGGAATGGTTCGGGAATAATTTCGCAAGAATTGCTTTATTTGGTAATATAAAAGTACTAATCATTTATGTGGTTAAATACAATATTCATTTATTACAATATCGTACACAAAATAATGATAATTCATATTACATAAAAAAAGCACTTCAGAATTACTATTACAATTAATTTACAGTATAAAGTTTATCTTGCAAAAAAATCAACTTTCATCCATAATAAACTGTAAAAATATTTCAATGCCTAGATTCGATCCCTCGACCTCGCGGTGTTTTGGCTTCGCAATCGCAATAATTCAACCATTGATATGTATCTTAAAGTTAAAATAGCCGAACTATAATAAGCCAAAAGTATGAATATTTCATTCATAACTCCAACGACTGTCTTACGAATTTTCGACCAGGCCACGTGTTCTGACGCGAGTTTAAATTTTTATAGCCATCCCATGAATGGTGCTCAACGCCGCTAAAGAAGTTTTCACTTCAATCAATAAATAATTAAATACATAAGATTAAAGATGGACTAATCAACAATGGAGAAGAGCCTACTCCCACCAAACCACATAAAATTAACAAAAGATCTGAACACATATTACCAAAATACAAAGTTTTATAAGGTCGAAATGAAATTAATGAACAAAATAAATAACTGCGACATTAAAAACAGAATGTACGGGATCATAACAAACACTAAAATATTAACAATTCAAATTGTAGATCTCGGCAAATGGTCGACGGTCTGCGAGCTGTGATTGTTTGCAAAAGTAATATTATATATTTACAGACACATTTCCTTTTTACGTCGTGCAAACAAAATCGCTACAGTATTGACTTTCTCGTACTTATGCGGAAAATGTTCGGAGTGAGTGCTATTTTCTCATAAAATTTAAGCACTTTTCCTGGAATATTGTGCCACGCTTCTTAACATCAGAAATCAGACAAAGCTTATACCGTTTATAAAACATCCGTTGGTCCGTGATATTCTTTAACATAAGGTGAAGCTTTCGTCCAGGATCAGTTTGGTATCGCGGTCGCTTGCTAAAATCATAATTATTTACTTAATCTTCTTCGGTTCCGTTTCTTTTCTCTCAGAGCGCCATTTGTTTCCGAAGCGGTAGTAGTATCTAGTAGTATAAGAAATGACATCAAAAAGAATTCTAAAGGAATCAATTTTGAGAAAATAAATGCCTTTTATGCCTTTAATCTATACATATATTTTTATTCAACGTAGGCTTTCTGTCAATCTTGTCTTACTGATGAACGTCAAAATCTAAATTATTTACGGCCGTTCCCAATATTCAGTCTATCTCTTACTTGAGATAAAAATCGTAACTATCGTTGACTTTTCTGTCCCAATTAACTTATCGACAGTAACTCACCTTATCCGTACACGCTGTCTGCCAGTGGGACGACGTATAGCTTACCAGCGATAGAAAATTCTATGGAAATTGCAATTCACGAATATAAGGCGATAAGAATGACTTTGAATAACGGTTTTATTGGGACAGTTTCAGATTATTGACAGTTAATTACTGACAGTAGAAGGTAGTAATTATCTCTATCTGTAGTACTATCTGTAGATAGTATATTGGGAACGGCCGTAAATGTATGCCTTAGACCTGAGAACGACGAAGGGCTTGTGCCCTTGGTCTTGTGAACCTCAGCGGGGTTAATTTTATTAGTAATTTTTTTTTACAGTTAAATTTATTAATTAAATAGCCTCAAGGCGGTCGCACCATTCCCACTATGTGGTATCACTTAGAAAGTGATATATGTTACGGTCAACTTTACTAAATATTTTTTTGTTACGATATTTCATTGTCTATTATTTCATAGCAACAGCTGTTCACTAAATGCATATGAATATTTATACAATACTAATAACAGATTACCAATTCAGGTATTTGTCACAAACGTTTGGGTTTTATTGACTTTGGTTCTCTTGTGAATTTTTTTTATAAGATTTGTTTTAACAAGTTTGCCGTATGCGAAATCAATGCGCGCGAAGTCGGGGTATTCGAAATTTAAAAGCTCACTAACTGTCAAATGCAACACATACAACTAATATATGTTCCATATTATAACGCTCATTTGCGGCATTATGTTTACAAAGTCTATTTCACCAACGACGCAGTTTGGTCGGAGCTGTCTATCGTAGATAACATACTTTATTGTAACAAGGCTATGTTGCAGCCACTGCCAAGTGCTAAAAGTAGGAAAGTCGGTGAACGTTGTGGGCGGCCAACTCTCGACTTCCGGTTCCCGTCCCACCCAACACACCCAAGCCGTTAGCTGAGTTGATTAATATGGTTAGACGTTAATACGTGTTACTTTACTAAGGGCTTTTACTGAGGACGGTGTTGTGATGATGACGTAATAAGATTAAGAGCAAAATATATATAATACTATATTTACAATACTACTACATCAAATTAAAACTATCATTACGTGGAAGCGTACCAAGAATGCTGGCAGCATTTCCGTGTTGGATAGCTAGGCTGATCCGTTGACCGAAATAGCTGGCAGCGCTTGGGTTTCCAGTAGCCTTATTGTGGCGCGAAGATAGTATTTGGAACATTCTCCGGACCCAGAGGGGCCCCACGGGCCAAGAGTCTTGACACCAAACGGCACAAAGATGTATGACTCACTGAGACCAACATATTTGCGACGCTTGCCGTCTTCGGCAGTCGAATCACAAAGATTTGATTTGATTTGTGTGTTAATTGTAGTGGATAAACTCAAAAACCTATTAACTGATAACAAAAATTCAAAAGTAGAAGGCAACAAAACCAACGATGTAGTAAACAATAGTTATTGTGGCATTTACAAAATATTAGAGAATTTGATGAGAGATACACTACAAATCTACAAATTCTCATTTGTTTTAGTACTAGTAGTATGTAAAATACTTTATCTATAGCTTTTGTTAAATGTAACTAATGTGAAACAGTAGGAATCAATGATTTTTGAGTTTTCTATTATTAAACACCTTTATTTAAATATAATCAACATTGCTCAAGCTTAAAGTCAGCCATGAAATGGCAAATGATTCAAAAATTTGTCACTTAAGTTGATTAGATTTCTAATTTAAATTGGTATGCAGCATAGAAAATGAAATTGCGTCCGATAAAATAACGACTTTGCTGCTTTTTAACAAACGAGTAAATTTAAATGCATATTAGAAGCTAGCTCGTTCCAATTTTAATCTTTATTAGGAAATCTCTCATACTTATAATTGGGATTAGAGAGACAAATAACTACTAGTAAGGACCGCCTGGTGGTAAATTATTGTCTTCATGTGATGTAGCTACACTTGCAAAATTAGTCGTGTTGTTATAAATGTCATATCAAAATAATAATAATAGCTTATTTTAACAACTCTATGATTTTTTTATTGTAAGTAGAAATATTTCATGACTATTGATGATATATTTTGCTTTGATAAAGTTTCATTGGCAGGCCTTGTCATTTTAGCTGATTTCTTGTGTTGATTCATCCTAGATGATCCTAGAATAGTTCATCGTTTCCAACACTTTTATCCACATTAACTTCATAAATTTATGCAGTCAATCCAATTTCACACATTTTCTTAACATAATCAAACCAACCAAAGATTTTCTTACCAGTAACCGGTTTTACCTCTTCTTTTACTCCACGTCGCTTTATTACGTCACTGTTTCTAAATCTGTCTTTTTTTAAATTCATATAAATATACACCCATGAATCGAAAACAAATATTCATTGCTCATTATCATTGTA
This sequence comes from Leptidea juvernica, assembly GCA_949711755.1. Classification (NCBI taxonomy): domain Eukaryota; kingdom Metazoa; phylum Arthropoda; class Insecta; order Lepidoptera; family Pieridae; genus Leptidea; species Leptidea juvernica. Next base: position 939,673 of record CATIXQ010000031.1, read on the forward strand.
ACATTTGCACCTACTGGAACCTGGTACCCCATTCGCTGGCTTGCGACAGGGATACTAGCCATTGGGCAGTATTCTTGTCGAAAGCCTACTTTATTATTACCAGAATGGTTTGTTTGTTGTTTAAAGATATCTTTAGGTTGAAGTTTAAGCAAATTGCCTAATTTGTTTATTGCATACAAACTTTGTTATTGGTTTACGGAATAATAATGGGCTTACTAAGTAACTTTATATTTATAGAAATATGCTCTGACGAGCTACAAGATTGTAAGATCGTGCCATGAATAATAATTTCATTATTGACTAATAAGTTTAGTCCGGAGCATCTCGGCGTTCATGCACAACAAACCACAGAACAATTACGAAGGGTAAGTCAATAAAGTTGTAGAACTAGAGGATTTCACAAAAGGCTCTGATTTCAAAATGCTTGTTTGGTGTGTTACGTGCATAAGAAGTTTTATAGTGAAGTTTGCGATATATCTGAGACATCGGTCTATCTCAATATATTCAGAGAAACGTATACCCAATTGTTTATATAAGAAAACATTTTAGTATTCCTAAATGATATCCAATTTCCATGATCTTGGGTAAATCATTTATTTACATAATAGAAAACTACATGAACGTAGTTCTTCCAGATTTCATAAACAGTTTAATTTTAAAGCCAGCATAAATAAGGTATTTTTTTTAAAAAAACAAAGGTATTTTCCGAAAAAAACATATCAGTCTAGGTTATATTCTGGTCAAGCGATTGATATCGATAACAAAGCATTCTAATATGACTAAGTGAAATGAGATTTTCCCAAACTATTAATTTCAGCAAAAGTATTCCGAAATTGCAAACGGGCTGCATCTTTTCCGTGGAACGCCGAGATAGTACAAAAATACATTCAACGTCTTAAAATTTAAAATTTTCGGCATGTAATACCTAATAATTTTATTAATAATCAGGGAACTGCTGAAGAACCCATTGTACGGCCAATTTAATGACTATCCCGGGTGATGAGTCATCGCAACTCAATTCAAACATTCAAATTAGGAGACGACCTTTTGCTCCCATGAGATCTAAGTGTGTTTAAACCTAAAAAGCAAACTCAGTCAATTCTCTTTAGCCAAGCCAGGTTAAATCTTATTATTTACAATTTGTAACAAAATAGAGAATAATAAAGATATACCCCTCATCATTTGAGACATTTTTGCATTATTGATTTGCTGTTGTTGTTTTGGCCCCACAACTTTATGAGGGTAAATATTTGAATACCCCCAGGGTTTATTGTTTCCGATCAAACATCTGTAGAAGTAATAAAAGTATGTTCCGATTTTACAATAGTTGATTCACTATCACAAAATTTATCACACTGTATTCATTATCTGTGTATCATAAGAATAACAACGTTGTTTTAAATAACTTTTCTAACATTGCCAATTTTTACCCTAGTACAAAAAAACTACTGGGCCTAGAAAGCTCAATTGTGGAACATTACGTTAATTCTATAACGTAAGCATTAAACAATTAAGAAAGAATTATAGGAAATTACAGCTTCATTAATATAAATTCTGTAAATAGAGGTCATTGTTTGTATAAGCACTAGATATACTGATGAGCTATAATAAACTATTTAGATTCTTTTTGATATGAAATTTTGTATCGAAACTACCGTTCTGCTTAAAATCTTTGTGAATTAATAATAATCTTATCTTTCTGACAGCTAGTGACGTATGTGAACCACAGTACAGAATCAAACGGCTTATATAAATCTTAATTAAGCTGCGTGCGTTACTTATTCGTTGGGCATTGAATAAGACTGATCTATCTAACGCTTCGCTATGCCACAAAATAGAAAATCTTCAGTTCCGTGGGCTATGCAACACTCGTTCTGGTAAGCTCAAGTCGACTAGGGGGGAGCGATTAGTCGGAGGCAAATTTATCAGAATTCACGATCATCATAATTTAGTATAGTAAATGTTAATACTCTATAAGCCACAGAACAAAAATAACTATTATAATTGTAAAAGCATTTTGTATTATTAACACCGCATTAGTGAAGGTTTCACTGAAATCGTATATTGTCTTAAGCACACACGATTTTTTTTATGTATTAAGCGATTTCAACTAATAATTTACAATGTTATGTTCATTAATATGGCGTGACGCGGCATTATATATCAGCAATCTATTTGAATATCGTGCCACCCTTAACTATAACATAAGAGCACTAGCTCAACAATATCATTAATAATATTAGCAATGTAGTGCACTTATTCTCTAGTCTGTGCTAGATATTCTCACTCAGAATAAGAATCTAACAATACAATGACATCTCAATCTTAGAATAAACATTTATGTTATTAACATAGAATAAGTAAGCAGTTGCTAATCTAGAAAGAGTTCTTTGTTATTGTAAGAGCCAGTTTTTTATGAAAATAAGGGACGAGACGAGCAGGACGTTCAGCTGATGGTAATTGAAACTCCCTGCCCATTACAATGCAGTGCCGCTCAAGATTATTGAAAAACCCAAAAATTCTGAGCGGCACTACAACTGCGCTAGGCACCTTGAGACATAAGATGTCAAGTCTCATTTGCCCAGTAATTTCAGTAGCTACGGCCCTATTCTGACCGAAACACATTAATGCTTCACGGCAGAAAAAGGCGCCGTTGCGGTACCTATAATCTAACCGCGATCCAGTGCAAAACCTCCCACTGGTAAAGTTGGTGTAAACAGAATGAATAAGTTTATTACTAACAACAGAAAAAGTTTTTTAATTTTATGTCTTATTATTAATTTCAATGTGTTTCTTGTGTCTACTCATTCAGAGTTAAATTTACGAAGAGTTTAAGATAAAAAAAATATTGAATCGGGCGTTATTTTTCCGGAAATCCATAATTATTCAATTATTAGGACTTTTATTGAGTGTGAATTCTGCTAATTATGTCACGTGTTTCGTCTCTACACGAGGCACCCTCAGGAGATGCTGACTCTGAGATTCAAAGTCAGTTATGAAGGCTTAAGAACGCAAATCATGTCTGTACGTTTGTATGTTATTTATTTCTTCCTTTTGATACTTTGTAAAAGGCCTCTTTCCACATTGGAAACTAAGTGTCTGCTGAAAAAGTGCGATATTTTATGTTTTATAAACTGAAATTGTAATTATAAATATTCAAATTGTAAAACGAATTAAACGAACTATGAAAAAAAATACGAAATACCACCCATGAGATACTGTGCGCGGAGTTTTCATAAAAATTAAATTGAGCAAATTACTTTTATCTATACTAATATTATAAAGCTGCAATGTTTGTTTGTTTGAACGCGCTAATCTCTGGTACTACTGGTCCGATTTGAATGATTCTTTCAGTGTTAGGTAGTCCATTTATCGAGGAAGGCTATAGGCTATGGTTTTTTTTTCAAAATTAGGGATCCGTAATAAAATTGCTATTTTGTAACACAAGGTGTAAAATCGAAAAACCTATTTTTGCGTGCGCTGCAAAAACTGTTGACAATAGAAAAAAATGATGTACAGGCTATAATATAGGCAATATTTTATTACTTATAAAACTATCGCGTGAATTATACTTTATATGGCAAAACAACGTTTGCCGGGTCAGCTAGTGTACGATAAAACCGTTTAACTAAGAAAGAACTCTCGAAGCTTAGTTATAAAAATATACATCAAATACTTTCGAAGAGCAGATATAACTTAATTTGCATATTACATCGGGAACAGAATAGTAAACAATCTATTCGATGTTCTGTCTGAGATATTTTGCCAGACGTAGTTGACCAAAGCATTTATAGAACATGTCGTCGGAGAGTGCACTGAATGCGGGATAACGAGTTGTATGTCCTTGTATACGAGTATGTAGAACACTGAAATACTATGAGATTTGTATTTCATAAGAACAATATACCATCTTAGGACGATCTTAATAGGCGACAAGTTTCTTAGGAACTTGTTGGTCAAGTGGCTTTGCATGTTAATTATTTCACTGTTATTTTTTTATGTTTTTGAATAGTTTTAGGTTACAACCTAATCAGTTATTATATTTTCTTTTATACTAGCTGACCCGGCAAACGTTGTTTTGCCATATAAATTATTAGAGTTAGACCGTTTCTTGGACATTGCAACATTACTTTATTTTTCACAAATAAAAGAGTTTTTCTGATATAAACGTAGCCTAAGTTACTCTTTATTACATCAGCTACCTGCCAATAAATGTCAAATCGGTCCAGCCATTTCAGAGATTAGCTGGAACAAACAGACAAACAGACAAAAATAGTAAAAAATGTTATTTTGGTGTGTGTACCGTATATAATATATTCATATACATGTAGTGAAAAACGGTTATTCCAATATTACAAACATACACTCCAATTAAATTAATATGTATAGATTATCTTTAAGGCGACGTTACCAAATGGCCCAACGGAAGACCAGCGCTGGTTTTCAAACCATCAAACATGCTGAGTTGGGACCACTTTGTGACGTATAGAAAATAATATTCCATAATCTTGTTTACGTAAAAAATTTGAAGTTTTTACTTTTTAAGAGTTTTTATTTTGTTGGTTTTCTTTTTTTTTTAATGGAATAGGAGGACAAACGAGCGTACGGGTCACCTGGTGTTAAGTGATCACCGCCGCCCACATTCTCTTGTTACACCAGAGGAATCACAAGAGCGTTGCCGGCCTTTAAGGAAGGTGTACGCGCTTTTTTTGAAGATACCCATGTCGTATCGTCCCGGAAACACCGCACAAGGAAGCTCATTCCACAGCTTCGTGGTACGTGGAAGAAAGCTCCTTGAAAACCGCACTGTGGAGGTCCGCCACACATCCAGATGGTGGGGATGATATCCTAACTTGTGGCGTGTCGTGCGAAGGTGGAATTTACTGTAATTATTAATTTAATGTACTGTACTTTAACGAAACAAATAAAAATTTTTCTTTCTTTCTTCTTTCTATTGTTTCATATCTGGATATTTATTTCAGTATTATCAAGATATAAACAATTTATAATCTTACTGCTGGGATTAATTACACAAATTCATTTGAAAACAAAGTTTATAAACGAACATGAAGCCACCACCTGGGAGTTGAACAAAGGCATATCAAGATTAACGAATTTTACGTCACTCGAACGGTTGGCTCAGTGGAAGAGCGCTCGCATGGAACGCAAGTCACGGGTTCAAGTCGGGACTTCGTCATCATCATACATCGTTCATACATTTTGTTTTAAAATTAATTTGTATCAAGATAGTCGTTTGGACGGAGTTGTTTTACATTTATAAATTAAATTCCAATTTGTCTTTTCATATTGTTTCATATCTGGATATATCTCTTTTTTTTCATAATATAGTAAAATTAAAATGTAAATCTAATGATATAAAAGAGTGGCAATGAGCTACTTGCTACTTCTTCTCATTAGCTCAACCCTTTACGAAGAAGCCACAACCCGAGCGTTGAACAAAGGCATATCAAGATTTATGAACTTTACGTCACTCGAACGGTTGGCTCAGTGGAAGAGAGCTTGCACGGAACGTGAAAGGTCGCGGGTTCGAGTCCCGCAAATTAATTTGTATCATCAAGATAGTCGTCCGGGCATAGTTAATTTTTGCATTTATAAATTAAATTCCAATTCGTCTTCAAAAACTCGTTCACTTCCTCAATAAACGTATCCAATTTGTCTTCGGCTTAAAAAAACGATGTTATTTCCAGTGTTGTTCCTATTTTAAATGGCTTCCTATTCTATTTCGTTAAGAATGTACTCTTTGTGTTTTTTTAATCAACTGTCTTTGATCTATTTTAAGACTCTTCTATTTTTGGAGTATTCAAGCTCAAAGTTTTAAGCAATAAAATGAAGTTAACTAACGGCCCTTTTCAATAACGTATCTCTAGTTACGGATACTATCACAGTTTAATGACAAGATCTTATCTATCCATAGTTATGTCCAATATAGTTTTGTCCAATGCTTTATGTCGATAGGTTATTGAAATGTAAGTAAGCGTAAATGGATAGATTTGTCTACCTCTAGTAAGTTAAACTAAGGATAGATAGGTTATTGAAAATGGCCGTAAGTAAATATGGATAATGATATGTTTTCTACTAGGTTAGGTACCTATTGTATATAACTCAGTAAAATATGGAATACAAATTACGAACGTGAATTTTCATGTTCGCAAACATACCTATAGAAGGGTTACGTAAACATATCTTTCCATTACTGACGTATCGAACATGAGATAATGCTGATGTGATTAATGGTGCCTGCTTGAACTAGTTTCGAGCCCAAAAAGACGGCTCAATACGAAGCCATCTAAATTTTGGAGAAATAACAATGTTGTTAATCCAATACTTTACTTGTTCGATGAATTACTACTGGCAGAGATTTGGGATGCGCGGGTTTGTGATGATTTAAATCGCTGATTTAAATTCCTAATATATTATATACGAATAAAAAGTACATAATCTTATGGTGGCTGCCAACTAAAAAGCAAGTCCTTCAGTTAGTATGCTAAATTGTTACTAGACCTTTTGTAATGTTTAACTTACTATTGAGTGTACCTTCACATTTGTTTATGCTATTTTCAAAATCGAGAACCTGTAACTGCTTCAATGTTCCCTTAGCTCAGGATTGTATAAATGTCGACTCTCAAAACTCAAAAAAACAAATAACATTTGAAAACAATATTTTATGAACGAAGCAGGACTCGAACCTGCGACCTCTCGCGTTCCGTGTGAGCGCTCTTCCCAACTGAGCCAACCGTTTGAGTGACGTATCTTGTATGCTTTGTTCAACTCTCAGGTTGTGGCTTCATCTAAGGACCTACTTTACAGTTAATAACCAACTGAACCCCAACAAATTGTTCAAATAAACAAATTATTTGTAAGTTAAAACGTTTTCCTAGTCCAATAAAAAGCAATAAAAATATAAATAAACTAAGGATACTACAAGTAAGGAGAAACCAAGGAATACTGCGCATATTTTTAAACATCTACACGGGTACTTATATCGAATCTAATTAATATTCTTATAGATTTCCTTCCCCTTTTGGGGGTATTTTGGGGAAATTCATTGCTATTTAAAATGTGTTGTTTTGTTTTTTATTATTTCTTATTCTTCCAATACACTTTTAAAAGCGTCGGAGCTATTTATAAGTAGTATTCTTATCTAAGTTTATTCGACTCTTTATAAGATTGGCAGGTCAATAGCTGCTGAAGATGCCTCGTGTGGAAGCGAAACACGTGTTTAAAGTGATTTTGTGGAACTTAGCGTCATTAAAACTAAAGACACTAAATCAGTTTTCGCCCCAAATCCGCAGAGTAGTAAATTTCTTTTTCTAGACCCGCAAAATATGGGCCCAAAAGTATATTAGTATAAGAATTACTACATATATAAGAAATATAGATATAAGTTAAATGGTTCAATGTAAATAATCGTATGGCTCACATATCCATAAAGATTGGAAAGGATTACCAAGTCAGAAGCACTGCGATCTTTTTACATGTCGAATATACGAGAGTATTCTAGAAAAATTTGATAGAATTTGCACTATATTACCTTCGCATTCCAAAGCCAAAGATATTGAGCTTAAAAATACATTTAAAGTTAAACTACAAAGTAGTATAGAAGCATGATTGAGTCTAGCTTTATGTAGGTACGACAACTGGCAACGAATTTAATTGTGTAGTTGGGGAAGTCGATACAGTGAATGAGAGTTTGTAAGTTGGTTATACGTTTAAGCTTACAGTTCATTTAACTTCTACCATTCACGTTGCGTCTCGATCTCTGTTTCAGCATGGCAGGATAGTTGGCTAATTTTATGGCCTATTTACCTGCGATCCATCTCCCCTTGCCATGCTGTTTCGTAAACGACTTTATCTTGGATCACTAAGCAATTATTACATTATTTATAGTGTATTTTGTATGATTTGTTTTGTTAGTATTTAAATCCCCACTATGGCGATACGTCCGGGTCCCTCCGAGCGTCTGTCGGTGGTAACTTTACGAGCTGGTCATAGGACAACGCATAAATGGCTATTATATTATTGCTTTCATTCATCGAATTATGAAATAGGCCTGTACTATTGATTAATTGTCTATTTTCATTCCTTTAATAAAACTAGAAGTCGCGTAGTAGTTTTTATTCATTTTTTTTTATTTTTTTTCATAATATCTACAGCACATTACATCACAAATTTTTAGCTAGATAATATATTACAGAATAAGGGCTTAGCTTAAAATAATAGCCGATTTGTGATAAAACAGATAGAAAAAAGAGAAGAACATAGTACTTACGCATATCATGCTTAGGTACTTCTGTGTATGTCAGTTTGGGTGGGTGTGTGGGTACGATTATGTTATATTATTATCAATTCAAATATAATAATAATATTGACACACTTTTTACACAAATTATCTTGCCTCAAGTTAAGCATATATAGAGTGCAAGACAATGATATATTTAATACAATATACTTACTTAAACATACATACATTCATATAAAAATATATATATACATTTAAACAACCATGCTCGGAAAAAAACATCCATATACATCATATAAATGCTTGCACCTATCGGGATTCGAACCCGGGACCTCTAGCTTAGTAGGTAGGATCGCTAACCACTCGGCTATACAGGTCGTCGTGTAATCGTTTAAATTTAAAATATTTCTGTATTAATATTAAATAGTACAATATAATGATTTTTAAAATAAATAAATAATAAGATTTAAAATTAAAAAACGACATTGGAAATGTAGAGGCAAAGTTAATATTTGAGTGAATAATTTGAAAATTGGATTGTTAAGTGTTTGTTCTTACAAATTTTATGAAATATTTTATGAACTACATCTCTGCATCTACTTTGATGGTAGATCTGGTTTTTGTTGCATCAATATGGACTTAAAACTAAACAATACCGACTGCAAACATACATATACTATAAAACAAGTTGCTAAAGTGAGTATCTAAAGAAAATATTTCCGTTTTGTTACCCCTTACTAGTGAATTAAATGTTATCTTTTTCAATCATTCCATAAACGACGGAGATATTAGATATCAAGCATACACAAAAATCCCAGCCCTTATTCAAATATTGCCTCTAAAAGAATTAATAATTTTATTAAAATCAATTAAATTAAATGGACTTTCTTAAGAAGATAGCTGTTTCAAAACATTTCTATTATATTTATTAACATCAAGAGATTCTCAACAAATTAATTGAATTTTTTTAATTAGACTTTTATCTTATATAAATTATTAATTTAATATCTAATTTATTTAATATTTTTATTTGATGAATATGGATGTTTGTTTCAGAGTCATGGATGTTTAAATCTATTTATGTATGTTTATATGTATGTTTATATGAATTTATGTATGTTTAAGTAAGTATATTGTATTAAATATATCGTTTTCTTGTAATCCATAACACAGGCTATATATGCTTAACTTGGGGCAAGATAATTTGTGTAAAAAGTGTGTCAATATTATTATTATTATTATTCATCTATTTAAGGCTTTCATATGGTATTATCTTTTCGCTCTTGCAAAAATCTCTTTATCAATGACTTACAGTAATTACAACGTTATTTGTAAATCTTAAATGGCGCTCTGAGAGGGAAGAAGCGGCGCAAGAAACACTTTGGATGTTTCTTAATATCTACTCCAGTATCTCAATAAAAGGGTGAAAATTTGGAGAGGACGTGAGAGTTCTTGAGAACTTCGAAGGCATGCGCTGAGCCAACTGTTACTGATGCACGAGATAAATGTGGACGGCCGAATTGTTCCTCTTGAAAAGTTCTGAATATAGTTCACGAGTACGTTGTCGAACTACTAAGATAAACTACCATTGCGCCTTGTACAGTTTCAAAAAACCAATAAAGCCGTAAAATGTTTGATATCTTATTTATATCCAAATAACTTAACAATTATGTCAATAATGTTTCATCTTACGTTTCAAGGTGACGAGCGCAATTGTAGTGCCACTCAGAATTTTTGGGTTTTTCAAGAATCTTGAGCGACACTGCTTTGAAATGGGCAGGGCGTATCACTTACCATCAGCTGAACGTTCTGCTCGTCTCGTCCCATATTTTCATTAAAAAAATCTTTCACCGTACCTTCGACGTATCCGCGTAAAAGTATTCATAATACATATTTTAGCAGACCTCTTATAAAATCAAATTTAGGACTGAACTCCCCAATTATCAGAACTGGTGAACAATTTGACTTGTTTGTTAGAAAACACTCAATTCAATGACTCTCTTGGCTCACTTAAATATAAAATACTAACATTATTTTAAGTCGAACTATAAACCTTGTAACTTAAACTAATTTTCACATTTTCTTTCATTGGTCGATGCTGTGAATTTCTCTAATAGGTGTACATATTAGAATTATAAATAATGTTAAGTTTATATTTGTAAATGTATTAGTAAGTATTCTGTTTATGTGCCTAATACATAAATAAATAAAACAAAGTCTATAAACCACTAACGTATAAACGAGATGAGTAAGAATGGATCTAACACTAATCAATAATTAATATTGTTTTGTTTGTTTGCTTATATATTATAAAAAAGTTAAACATCTCCTGATAATGTCTCGTGTAGGCGAAACACATATCGAAGTGTTTTTGTGTAATTTACCGGAAGTGACACTTCCACTGAAGGCTTATTTAAAACCTGATACCAATTAGACCTACCGGAAAGTACCAGCGAACGACCTTACAAAGGAACATTAACGGCCGTTTTCAATAACCTATTACCTATCTATCCTTAGTTAAACTTACTAAAGGTAGACAAATCTATCCTTTTACGCTTACTTACATTACACTAACCTATCGACAGATAGCATTGGACTATAACTAATAATATAACTATATCGTACATAACTATGGATAGATAAAATCTTGTCATTAACGGCTGTTTTCAATAACCTATCTATCCTTAGTTTAACTTAATAGAGGTAGACAGATCTATCCTTTTACGCTTACTTACATTACACTAACCTATCGACAGATAGCATTGGACTATAACTAATAATATAACTATATTGGACATAACTATGGATAGAAAAAATCTTGTCATTAACGGCTGTTTTCAATAACCTATCTATCCTTAGTTTAACTTACTAGAGGTAGACAAATTTATCCATTTACGCTTACTCACATTTCAATAGCCTATCGACATAAAGCATTGGACTATAATTCGTAATATTGGACATAACTATGGATAGATAAGATCTTGTCATTGAACGGTGACAGCAATGTATCCGTAGCTAGAGATACGTTATTGAAAACGGCTGTAAAACACATATAAAGAATAGAGTTGAGGTCTACCAACCTATTTAACTGAATAGTTGACATAAATATTCGCAAGCAGAGCCACAATTGTATAAATAACAATCATTTGGCAAGTAATACAATTGCGAAACACTATGACGTCGTCAAATTTCTATTAAAAGCGATACAATGAGAGTGGAGTTCATCTTTGTGTATTTCTTGTTGCCGCCGGAGCCAGAGCACTTGAATAAAAGATTCGTATTTTATCCCAGGCTCGGTTCAAACACAATGGGAAAGCAACGGCGCCTACTATAGGTCAGTCGGACCGCTGTTGTAACATTATGGCTTGGGCATGCATAATTCGTGAATCCAATATATAAATGCAGCCAGTAGTTTAATGTTATTTGAGTCTACAGATAGAGATAAATTACTACCTTCTACTGTCAGTAATTAGCTGACAATAATCTGAAGCTTCCCAAATATACCCGATAATTCATTCTTATTGCCTTATATTGGGACGCGTGAATTGCAATTTCCATACAAACTTTATATTGCTGGTAAGCTATACGTCGTCCCATTGACAGACAGCGTGTACGGATAAGGTGAGTTACCGTCGATAAGTTTATAAGGTCAACGATAGTTAAGATTTTTATCTCAAGTAAGAGATAGACTGAATATGGGGAACAGCCGTAAGCGTACACAAAATATACGTATAACATTAGAGTACGTAATAGGATTTGTCAAAGTACTTTCAAAGTAATGTAAGCTGCTGAAATGTCGCTTCATTGGAAATCTTCAAACGCATTAATCAATTTATGCCACATGAAACCAAATAGCGGAATATACTTACTAGTAGTAGTCTAAAGCCATTGAAAATGTGAAGTTATTAAGTTATAAATGAAACAAAAACGTATTTCAGAATGATTTTATAATATTATGTAGTAATAAAATGCTAAGGATTAATATTGTATTTGCGTGGAAAGCTTTTACATTACCGCCTAATAATTGCCAATTTTTTAAAGTATTAAAATGCATATTTTGTCCTTAAGTGATAGACAAATTCGATCAAGGACTTTTCTGTAGATCTATATAAGATACACAATTCCACAATAGATTATTTTGTTATATCTGTAAGGGTTTAGACAGCGTTTTCGTTTAAAGTTCCCAGGCGGCTCCAGGAAATATCGTTAATATATGAAATATGTACACAAAAAATTATATACTTAAACTTTTCTCAAAAACCACGCCATCCGTTGGTGAAATCAGCATGAAAATCGGAGCAGTAGTCTATGAGTTTCTAGCGAATAGACAGACAGTCGCGGCGGAGGACTGTTTTATAATATGTAGTGATCTGCGCGGTGTTTCTTGGAGCCCTATTACCATCGAAAATACGAAGTTTCGGTTGACGGATTACGTACGCACATTTTCCTATTACGAAAGTGTTTCGGATCCGACGATTGATACAATGTTCGCGATTATACACTATGGTTCCGAACGAAATCCGTCTGCACAATTCAGATCCGAATTACTTTGTTAATTGGAATAAATTCGAAGTTCGTCGTTCGTTCGTTTCGGACCGAAACCTCAGCTTTCGATTTTGGTAGTAGACCGATACCTTGCAGGTCGAAACTTGAAAAAAGCAGTCAACGTCACTTGTGATTGCTCAGTGTTTGCAAGAGAGTATGGTATTGATTATCATTTAAAATCCACTGACGTACCTACGCTTCCTTGTTCCCCGTCACATTCAATATAAATCGACAGTGAGAAGATAGTTTACACATAATTATTATTTATAGGATAGTTAGTATTACACCCTGTCTATTTAAATGCAGTGCCGCTTGGGATCCACATAAAATGTTAGGTCTTAGTAGTTCAGTAATTTCTCTAGCTACAGCGTATTTAAAAAAGAATCTGAATAATTCCTGCACAGTTCTGTTTGAAGATTAAAAAAACGCCGCTGTGGTATCTACTAGCTTGGACCAGAAGCATATCCCACTTTTTAAGCCCCGCAAAAGGGTTTCAAGCAGGCCCCCCACAAGATGGACCGATGATCTGGTCAAGAACGTCGGAATAGGTTGGATGAAGGCTGTTTAAGAGCGAATGTAGTGGAGATCTTTGGGGGAGGCCTTTGTCCAGCAGTGGACGTCTTCCGGCTGAAATAATTATGCTCATAACACATCATTACGCTTGAGTACTACTATATATGTGCATAATAATATTTACGGAGCGAAATAGGTAAGCAAAGATCGATATATAAAAATGTATATTAAATTTAAAAATGAATAAGAAAAAAAGACAAATTTCTGCAGCAGTCCCTTGCTAGTTAGTTACGAGAAGAATATTTTATGTATATGAAGAAATTTTTCAAAGTACTGCCAATAATATCCCTCTTCAAAACTAAAAGAGTTGCCAATGTCTTGAAAAATATAATATGTTTGTAGTTGGGATGATATAGAAAGAAATGTCAAACACATGTTTTATTGGCTTATTACAAAGTTCGGGGTGCAAAGAAATATTTTCGCCGGCGGTCAACTTTCAAAGTATTTAGGGAAAAGAACGAATAATGGAACGGTCACAAAAGGTTCTGGAAATATATTGTAGTGTAATATTGGAATATTGAAAGTTCCTTTTCGGGTGAATGCTTCGAACATATTTTAATTAATTAAAGATCTTTTATCAAGGAGAAATATACAGAACAAAATTTTTAATCAAGAGAATTTTTATATGACAGTAAGGGACGAGACTAGTAGGTCGTTCAGCTGATGGCAATTAATACGCCCTGCCCATAACCCAAAAATTTTGAGCGGCACTACAATTGCGCTCGTCACCTTGAGACATAAGATGTTAAGTCTCATTTGCCCAGTAATTTCACCAGCTACGGCGCCCTGCAGACCGAAACACAGTAATGCCTAAACATTACTGCTTCACGGCAGAAATAGGTGCCGCTATTGTACCTATAATCTAGCCGGCATCCTGTGCAAAGCAGCCACTGGTAATATAAATGAAAAACGAGTGTACTGGCAATCTGATGGTATGTGATAATCGCGGCCCATATACTATTAGAAGACCAGAGGGATTAGAAGACAGACTTAATGAAGCTTCAAATGAACATATAAATAAATTCGAAAATTGTGAACACATTGATACATGGCGGGTTAGGACTTAACGACCGAGAGTTTCTAATCTATTGAAATACCGACGCCTTTTTATATTTTCTTTCTTCACAACATTTTCAATAAACTGAGAGATTTAAGCAAATTACTCTAGACAATTTAAACAGTAAGTACCACGTTGCCAAAACGTTATTCGAAATTCTGATACACTTTTGATACCGCTTACGAGTTTTTGAAGTCGTACATCGTAGTTTTACAATGCGCACGCACATCGTCACGCAAATTCGACACCCTGACGATACAATTTCTAATACAATTACAGATACAATTTTTAAAGTGAAAACCCTCACTTCTGGTTTTAATTACACAACTTAAATTTGAAAACAAAATTTATGAACGATGCGGCATATAATTTTATGAAATATGAAAAAATTGGCCTTGGGCAGGTTATCTGTAAGTAGATCCTGTAGATGAAGCCACAACCTGAGAGTTGAACAAGACATACAAGATTTATCAACGATACGTCAATCGAACTGTTGGCTCAGTGAAAGAGTGCTCGCATGGAACGCGAGAGATCGCGCTTTCGGGTCCCGCATCGTTCATAAATTTTGATTTTAACTTTTTTTTCTGTATCCTGACGTTAGCTACTGGTCAATTAGACCATTTGTATCATACTTCAGCTACCAAGCGTCTTGTTACTCATATTATGTCTACTGAACCACAACCAATGGACGAGAATTAAATATATTTTTATTTATTTACAAGTTTTAAAATAAAAGAAAATTCTCTCTAGTTATATTAAAATAATTAAATGATATTTACACGTGATTTAACTAAATTATGCGGTATAATAGTATATTAATTAGTTGTATTTAATAATACCTTTTTTATTACAATATTATTTCTTCTACAAACGTAAAATAGCACGAGGAATAAAGTTTTTCTTGCGTGATTACTTTTTTTTAAAGGCAAATTGAGATCATCATGAAAACATTTAAAGTCACGCGTCACTGACCTCGCGTTATTTGTCAAAGTGGATCGAAAGCAATTTCGTCTAACTGAAGACTATTTGTCACACATAAAACGTGATATATGGAGGTCTTCCGATACATCCCTTGGCCGCGGCGGACACCGGAACTAATGTTGATGGACTTGTAAATTATATACTCTCTACCGTAACTTAACTTGATTTTCATGAGATTGATTCTATTTATTTGATCAAAAGAGTAGTCGATTATTAGAAGAATTGTCGGTCTTTCTATGTAATCTTTATTCATGACAGGCTTATTGTTGTTTCATTCAAAAAACGTAAAGCGATAACTTCGATTTTTTTTAAGTAATTTGTGGACAAAAAATATATCGACCAATATATACCTATATATACAGACACGCCTGTTTTCAAACTGAATAGTTTGCGCGAGAGACACTTCCAAAGTCGTAAAAATATATGATATAAATTATCATGCAAACTTCCAGCGAAAATTGATGTGAACGAGATCTAGCAAGTAACTTCAAGATATAGTAATGAACTACAAGATTTTTATATTATGTTACTTGCTGCTACGGATATTATAAGCTTACCGGTGCCTGGTGCTGATCAACAAAATATGTCCTATGACGTCTTACACGACTGACAAACCTACACACACGCTTTATAATATATTTGATAAGTCATACTTCCTTCACTCTTTCGCTCCACGTGTCCAAACCATTTCACCATTCCTTTCTCAATCCTTGTCACATCTTCTTTCAGACCACAGCGCGCTCGTATTACCGCATTCGGAATTCTATCAATCAGTCTCACCCCAAACTTACTACGCAGTGATCATGCCTTTTCTGCCATACCCAACTGTGACTTCCATACATCAACGTGGGGTCAACCACTCCATTATAAACCGTCAGTCGCGCCTCTTTTGATACAGTCTTGGTTCATAAGGGCAAATTGTAGCAATTATACCGAGGCCATTCGAACAATAGTTTACAAATTCCCTAAACTTATTTAAATAATTCAATTTTTGGAATCGTTCTGGCTAACAGAGCCAATTTAGATGGCACAGACAATAAATATTGTATTTAATATTTTAAAAATTTAGAAGATGCAAAAATTTTGTACTTTGGTATAACAATTTTATCAATAAAATATTATTTGTTCCATCATCTATATCTATAAAAAGTAGTGTAAAAATAAAGTTTATTTAAATTTTAATTTACAAAAAAAAGCTATTTGTAAAATAGTGTACCTACACACATAATCTATTATGTTTTGAAGTGATAACCCTCACACAAATATAATTTGAAAAGAAAATTTATGAACGATGCGGGATGCGAACCCACGACCTCTCGCGTTCCGTGCGCGAGCTCTTCCAACTGGGCCAACCGTTCGAGTGACGTATCGTTGATAAATCTTGTATGCTTTGTTCTCTCTCGGGTTGTGGCTTCATCTAAAGGATTTACTTTACAATTGTAAACTTGCTCAACCCCAATATTAGGAAATTGACTTGAGATGTCGCTCTTGCAAATCTAAACAAACGATTTGTAATGTTTTCAAGTGATAATCCACTTCTGGGAATATTATATATAATGCACATAAATTTCAGATTTTCTTTGTGTAGTGAACACATATTTATATGTATGGTCAACGTATACAGACACGATATAATAATAATAATAATAATAAATTTTATTACCAAACCAAAAAGTTAAAACACTTTAACATAATTTTGAATATTTGAGTACCTTATAGGCTAGTACTGAGTGGTGGCTCTGCACTAAGCAAGGTGCTTGTGACACAGAAGCCGGGAAACACAGTTACTAAATTCAAATACAAATTCAAATTCAAATATTTTTATTCAAAATAGGATGTGAAATCACTTATTGAAAGTCAAAAAACTACCACCCATTCCAAATTGAATGCCTCAGGCCTGAGAAGAATGGGCGCAACAAACTCAGCGGGCTTTTTTTTTTCATCAAAAATATGTTTTACAATTAAAGTAACATTTACAAAGTAACAAAGTAACATTGTACAATTAAAATTATTAATTAATAGCCTGAGGGCGGTCGCTCCATTCCCAATCTGTGGTATCATTAAGAAAGTCATTTATGTTATAGTAACCTTTACCACACAAACATTTTTTAACAATTCTTTTGAATAACGTAATACTTTTGTTTTGAACACTTTCTGGGATCTTGTTGTAAAAGCATATACATCGCCCCACAAAAGACTTACTAACTCGACTTAGCCGAGTAGTAGGCATCATCAGTTTATGTCTGTTCCTGATGTTAACATTATGGTAATGACAGTTTCTGACAAATTCACTTATGTGCCTATGAACATACATTACATTATCAAGAATATAGAATAATGAGAATGAGAAGCAACAGTCAAGATGTTAATTTCTTTGAATTTCGCTCTCAATAATTCTCGAAGAAAGTTACATCCATTTGACTTGCGGAACATAGCATGGAGATGGTAGAAAAATAATAGTAAAATAAATGAACATAAAAATAAAAACTTCTTAACAAACAATAAAGTGTGTGTGTGTATACGTGTCAGTGATTGTGTGTGAGAGTTTCAATCCTTCATATATATACATATGTCTGAATAATCCCAGCGGAAACTCCATAGGGAGTGCCGCTTGCGCCTCTCTCTCCCCATGAGAAGGTCGCCTTCGATGTAGGCTTAGAGGGCACCTGCCCAAAGCCAACTGCAGGTGGTGTTTAGTGGGTAGGCACCTAGGTTTTCACGTGAGTCCCACATAACCAACGCAGACTTAGGCTGCGTTGGTATGCATGAGCATTCACCACCTCCCTCCCGTCGTTATCCCGGAGGGTAGCCCATTCCCTTGCTTGGGCGCAAAAAAAAAAAAAAAAAAAAATGATATTTTCAGTTTCTTGATAATCTAGTCTAGATATGTAGAAAGATTCGGGTTGATTTGCAATCGTTGTAGAACCGTATGAAAAATAGAGCAAGAAATCAATTACAGTTTCCCAGGTCACGCTGACAAACGATACCTTGGGAGTATCGAGGAGCATTCACGTTGGACATTTTCCATGTGCCAGTCAACAAGACTTGAAAATAGTTTTTGTGCACCGAAGCCGGGAATTTCGTTTGCAAATAGAAAATTGGATTGCCTTCTATCTCGTGGAAACAGTGTTAAGGTGTTTGAAGAGAAAACTCGATCGCGCCGATACAATGCGGTTTGTTCCTCACAGAATATGAATGGTTTTATATCTATATATATATTTATGAAAATAAGGGATGATACGAGCAAGACGTTCAGCTAATGGTGATTGATACGCCTTGGCCATTACAATGCAGTGCTGCTCAGGATTCTTAAAAAAACCCTGATTCTGAGCGGCACTACAATTGCGCTCATCACCATGAGACATAAGATGTTAAGTCTCATTTGCCCAGTAATTTCACTAGCTACAGCGCCCTTCAGATCGAAACACAGTTATGTTTACACATTACTGCTTCACGGCAGAAATAGGCGCCGTTGCGTTACCCATAATCTAGCCGGCATCCTGTGCAAAGGAGCCTCCCAATGGTAAATATTTACAACAATATGAATGTTTTTTATGTAACAAATATTACAAGACGAGCGAGACAATAGAATATAATAGAAATATGTTTATTTACCATAGGAAATGACAATAACATAACATATGTCATATTGAAACAACACTTGGTAAAAGTCATGAAGTTACATCAGTTCGTGCAGGGGCTATGACATGGCGAGAAGAACTGATAAGAAACTCAACACGTCCTGGGGATGCCTAGTGAAGAGGCGAAACACGTGTCGAATTGTTTAAAGAATATTGGCGGAATTAACACTAAAGAAAACTCAAATCATTTTAATAATTATGGATTTCCGCAAAGTAACGCCTACTTCAATAAATTAACTCCCAACTAATTTTTTAAATCATATAACAACTAAGCCTATTTAATATACGATTTTAGTTGGCCGGCGCAGAACCAGACTATAACCATGCATCATTATCCTTTATATAATCATAAAAAATCATTTACATCTTCATAGTTCTACAGATTATTTCAATAATAACAATATAATATGTATAATGATACAACAAAAATACTGAAACGTCAAACAAATACTCAATGGCTAACAAGAGTAAGTCAAAAATCGTAAATGTAATAAGTAAATGTTAATAAGTAAGTGTTAATAAGTAAAAACACAAGAATTATTGAGTACTTTAGCGCAGCAGAGTGCATCAATCTACACACACCACAAATAAATGAAGGTAAAATGCGAGCATTTTATGAGCGATTGTGAAAAAATATAATAACTTTAATTTCAAGAGCACTCAGGCTTCGAAGAATACGTACAAAACCTTATCTTAATATTATATATATATATATATGTTTTGTGCGTCTGTTGTAACTGAACTCCTCCTAAAGGGCTGGAACGATTTTAATGAAACTTTCTGTGTGTCTTCAGGTGGATTCGAGAATGGTTTAGCTTCACAATAATTAAACTACCTCCTAAACGGCTGGACTGATTTTGATGATTTTTTTTATGTGTTCCAGTGAATTTGAAATTGGTGTGTGTCTATAGGTGGATTCGTGATTGGTTTAGATTCACAAATGAATTACCTCGTAGACGGCTGGACCGATATTGGTGATTTTTTTGTGTGTTCCAGTGAATTTGAGATTGCTTTAATAATTTCGTCCATATAATATAATTCTCCTGCTCATGTGTATGTTAGTGAACTCCTCCTAACGGCTGGACCGATTTTTCATATTTAAGACGTGTGTACAGGACAACGTCTGTCGGGTCAACTAGTATTATATAATATCTAATACCCTGTCTATTTCGTCTATTGAGCCTTCAATAAAAACCTGAAACTAATTACCTACACACTAGCTACTAAGTCTAACTTTCGCATACAGCACCAAAACCATACGTTGAAGTTTAGTTTACTAGAACTTGTCCATTGACCGGTACATGCTTCATACTAGTTTTGTAAACTAATGAACGGATTTTAATGGGATGACTTCACGGAGCGCAGTTTAGTCCAACTTGAGAGATAAGATAGTATTTATTTCGATTTGGGACCCATAATTATTTTTATTTCCAATATTTGTTTTGTATGGACATATTTTCTGTGAAAGAATTTATTAACGCACGGTTTGACAGTTCTGCTGTGAAAGAATTTGATTGTAACGACGAGCATATTTTACGAAATAATTCTTGATGTTAAACAAGATTATTGACAAGTTCATAAAAAAAATATTATATTAATTATGTACAGAACAATGCGTCTAATCTACTCAATAGCTGTAGTGGTTTCGTCGGTTAGTCATGACGTTTGAGTGTTATTTTTTGCATCCATTTACATACATTAAAATTAAATTTATTTTTTTAAAGGAACAATCTGTGAATATTGATAAAAAAGAGTGGCACTGTCTTTGTTGCCACTTCTTCTTGTTAAGGCTGTATTCTTGTTAGTGCATAACTTTTCACATCCATAACTGTCGCTTCTCTGACCTAAATAAATAATTAAAATTTGATTTGCTTCACAAACACGCAAGTCTAACAATAATATATTTGTAAAGAGCGTAATATGATAAAGTTTGTAGAGTTATATTATGTTGAAATTGTAAGAACCGAGCCGCGATGGAATAAATCAAAGGGAACATATGGTGATAATTTAATATTTGAGAGAACAGAGCGAGATAAAAACTCGTATCAAGTGAATTTTAGAAATTATTCGAGTACATTTCGTGAAGCAGAGACTAAAATAAAAAAGCCGGTTTCACATTAGTTCGAGTAACAGGCACGTGCTGCAGACTATATTCTAATAAAGATCGTAAATTTTTCGATTATTTTGCAATCACACAAGAGAAATGTTCTAAGGTTAGTTGAAATTGCGAGTTATAACAGATTATCCTTTACAATTCTTTTTGATGTCATTTCTAATATACTAGATACTACTACCGCTTCGGAAACAAATGGCGCTCTGTGAGAGAAGAAGCGTCAATAAAAATATACAATATTGTACAGTCATTTCTATTGCTATAAAATAATCATAATCTAGTCCCACGCTGTCCGATTACTTAGATATTCAGCTGTGGAGTAATAGGATTTACGACAGAGCCATTTTTTATAAAACATTTAAATTTATTTATAAATAATGCCCGAACAGTGGCTGGGACTTTATTATAAAAGTGTATACATTTATGTGTATATGTGGCAACCAAATACTTTTATGTGAACTTTAAAATGAAAAATTTGAATTTTTTTCATTTTATATGGTACAAGCTTAGATAATTTATGCGTCTATATAGAGCCTCTTGCTGCTAGATATCCGATGAAAACAGGCCAGGTTTATAACTTTAGTATGCATGACAAGCTACGTCATACACTCGCGATTTGTATGACACTGTGTGTTAGTGTGCGTTGCTCAAAATAGAGGTTAACTCTCAACTTAAATTTTTTTTCACGTTTTTACAGCTGGTACTGTATATCTAGACGTATATAATATCTAAGAGTGCAAATGAATATTTTTTATAATTTATAGTTATTTACGTTAATCATCTTAAAATAAACTTGGTATTAGGAAATCTCCAATTTAATCTGGACTTCTGATAATTCAATAAAGGAACAGCAAACTCAGTAATATTAATTCTATATACCCTTAATGCCTTAACCTTTAATTAGCACTTTGATTAAAGATTTAAATTATTAATAGATCATCTGAGGAAGTTGAAAGAACAAAATATAACTAGACTTCGGTAGATAACTTAAGAAAATATTAAAGTAATTTTCGTACGACCCACACTATACTAATATAATTTCAATCCTTTTTCTTACAAAATCAAACCGCTGTCATAATTCGCAGACAGAATTCGATAAATTTCGATTTACAGTAATTGGAATCTTTGCATTGCGCTTTGGACGATATAATTATTTAAGTTTCCAACATTAATATTTTCTTTGATTAACGCGAGTGTTAAACATTTTTAAAGGATTAAAACCAATAAAACAGTGTACAACAAATACCACCTCCAATTCAATAAATGACGCTAAACTTCATAATGACAACTATGACAAAAAATATCTTGACTCATTTCAACCGCAGTCCCAAAGAGGATGTAAATACTAATTAATAAGAGGCGTTACTGCCTAAGTAAAAATTGAAATTTAGTTTAGTATGAATCGTGCAGTCATTTGACATAAGTTTGAAATAGTAGTAATTACAGTGTCGCGATTTGCCACGAAGTATAATCCGGCTAAGGTTAAAAGCAAACAGTTGCTTAAAACGTAATGGATTTCGGCTATTTTCTTTTTTTGAAGATTATAGCCGTCATCTGTCACTTTGTCAATGACTGCGTGTTTCATACAATCGAGTGAATCGTTTTGTTATTAGAGAGTTTCGCTAGCCTGTACAGTTCCACTGAAAATGTTATCTGGAAAGGTCCTGAAACCCCAGGTTAACTAAATTAATGTAACTTTTACGAAAAATCTGGTGAAAAAACACACTACTAATTACACGCTTTTCAATTATTGTTACGTTATTGGCTTTGGTATTTATTGATCAAAATATTTTGCTAGTTATCCTGTAATTGGTATGATTAATATATAAACCACATTACATAGATTGATCTGAACTAACTTTCACTAGTGGGACGCTACTTTGCACAGGGTGCCGGCTATATTATGGGTACCACAACGGCGGCTATTTCTGCCGTGAAGCAGTAATCTGTAAGCATTACTGGGTTTCGGTCTGAAGGGCGCCATAGCTAGTGAAATTACTGGGCAAATGAGATTTAACATCTTATGTCTCAAGGTGACGAGCGCAGTTGTAGTGCTCAGAATTTTTGGGGTTTTTCAAGAATCCTGAGCGGCACTGCATTGTAATGGGCAGGGCGTATGAATTACCGTTAGGTGAACGTCCTGCTCGTCTCGTCCCTTATTTTCATAAAAAAAAATAACTCAAGGAGCTTAATTCAGTGAATTTAATATTACAGTGAACGAACTCAGAAAATAAAGCAAACTATGAGTTTAGTAGATGATATTCATTTGAAGTGACAAGAAAAACGATATTTGATATTCGATTGGTTCTTGAATGTCGAATATCACGTGGGTGTTATTGTCAGTTCGAGAATAAATTTATCGGAAACTAAACAGAAGCGACACGATCTAAATTGTTGAGGCGTTAATTTGGACAAATTTATATGATCGTCGTTAATCACGTAAGAAAGATATTCGATAATATCTACAATTTATAAAAGGCATTTATTTTTTCAAATTTGATTACTTTAGAATTCTTTTTGATGTCATTTCTAATATACCTACTACCGCTTCGGAAACAAATGGCGCTCTGAGAGAGAGAAGAAGCGGCGCAAGAAACTCTCCCAGCATTCTTTTTTAATCAAATATACAATATTGTACTGTCATTGCCATTGCTATAAAATAATCATAATCTAGTCCCAGGCTGTCCGATTACTTAGATATTCAGCTGTGGAGTAATAGGATTTACGACAGAGCCATTTTTTAAGAAAACATTTAAATTTATTTATAGATAATGCCTGAACAATGGCTGGGATTTTATTATAAAAGTGCATATATATTTACTACGTATAATAGAAATATTACATTCGATTTTACACTTCTTAAAAGCCATAACAGACGATGAATACCTACGTTAATATTTTCAAGAAGATTTGTTAAAAGTAAAACTAAAATTTAAAATTGCGATTCTTGAAAATAAACTAATTACTTGCGAGTGCCACTACTCGGAAATTCTGCTTCGAGGGCGAAATATTAATGCTTTAAAAACTTTGTTTCAACGTTATTTTCATAAATTTCAAAGAACAATGTGGAATATAAAATACTTTTTCGCGTACTGACCTAAGAGGTTGAATAGATACTTCTTTATTGAATTTCGCTTTATTTTGAACATTCATGAGAAATGTTTTTTAATATTTATAAATTATCGACGGGCACAGGCGCACGCCTTGGGTGCCTCAGGATGTTTAAATAAAACACTTTCAAAGGATTAAATGAGTTTTTTCATTTGATTTTTGCTTAAAAGTTACATTTACATACAAGCAAAAATCTATCTATAAATCTATCTATCTGTATATATACCTATCTATATATGTATCTACATAGTTTTAACCGTTAATCAAAGAAAATACTATGCCTCAGGATGGGCAAAGACGTCGAGGCAGACCACGAAAACAATGGCGTTACGATCAAATTCAAATATTTTTATTCAAAATAAAATGTGACATCACTTATTGTAAGTCAAAAACGCCACCCATTCCAAAACGGACGACTCAGACCTGAGAAGAATGGGCGCAACAAACTCAGCGGTTTGTTTATTCATTTGATGCCTATAATAAAACCTGGTCGGAGCTGGCACAGGATCGAGATAAATGGAGTAAAGCAGGGGAGGCCTTTGCCCAGCTGTGGGACCCGATAGGCTAATAAAAAAGAATTATTGTCATTTCATGTTGTTCGAAAACATTTAAAAATTTAATGACATGGCTAGGGTAGGGTATACATATGTATACCCTAGATATTTACTCCTTCTTAGTTACATTACTTCCTTACATAATTTAAACATCTAGATAGAGCCTTTTGCTGCCAGTTTTATAAGTTTAGTGTGCGTGATAAGCTCCGTCTTACACTCGCGATGTGTATGTCACTTTATATTAGTTTGCGTGCATTGATCAAAACTGAGGATAACTGTTAACCTCGATTTTTTTCACAGTCTATCTAGATCATAGTTTCTGAACCTTATTTTGCTCACCGCCTACTTTGAGAATATGTTTTTCCTAGAGTATTTTCGTGTATTTTTTTGCCTTTTTAGACTATATTCTTTAATCTACCCACGCCCCATCTGCGTCATCTCGATGCCCCCTAATTTTCTCTGGGTCTTCTACTGCCCCCCCGAAAGTCTCAAACACCCACAACGGGGCGTTATCGCCCACGTTGAGAACCTATGATCTAGATGTATAAATGATCTTATCCTAATTCCAACAGTTTTTTTGGTAACAGCTGGCATTAGACATTAGCATGTACATAGTGGTAGTTAACGTTCTGCAGAGAATAGCAGATGGATACGTTTGTAGCGAATGGTATCGGCGAGTGTGGCCCCCAAGGCAAATGTGCACAGGCTGTAGCTCATTAGCGTTGATAGTCGACCGTCAATCAATGTTCATGCCATTATGTGAGTGTCAGTCCCGATCGACCAACGAACTTACAAATGACATCGTAAATCTGTGATTTCGCTTTCCTCGCGACCTCTATTTATACTACAGATAGTTTATACGTCTCGATAGAGTCTTTTGCTGTTAGACAACCGATAAAAACAGGCCAGGAATATTAGTTTAGTTTTTTTCTAAGCTATATATGGATTTGAAAATTCGGATTGTAATACAAACAGATTTAGTAACGAATGAGTGATAAATTATTAAACTAGAAACCGGATATTGATAACGCCTGTATCACTAAACAATTCAAACTTTGGTTATATGAAGTCGTTGAAAAAGCATCAACTACAAAAGTAAGGAATATGAATGAAACGGGAAAATGAAAATAGCTAAGAATCAATAACCATGAAACGGGAAATAATGTTGGATCGCTTAGTATCTTAGTTGGCCACCGAAGGCTATTAATATTGATTCCTCCCATGCCTACGAAGATACGTAAATCATTGTTAGGCAAGTCCTGTCAACGGCTATAAATAGCTAATAATACTACAGAGGAGTGATTGCTAATGACTTAATAGTAGGTGATCAATTACGTTTAGTCCGGTAAATTTACGGCCGTTCCCAATATTCAGTCTATCTCTTACTTGAGATAAAAACCGTAACTATCGTTGACTTTTCTGTCTCAATAAACTTATCGACGGTAACTCACCTTATCCGTAAATGCTGTCAGTCAATGGGATGACGTATAGCTTACCAGCGATAGAAGTTTGTATGGAAATTGCAATTCACGCGCCCTAATATAAGGCGATACGAATGACTTATCGGGTATATTGGGACAGCTTCAGATTATTGACAGCTAATTACTGACAGTAGAAGGTAGTAATATATCTCTATCTGTAGATAGTATATTGGGAACGGCCGTTAGACATTCGAAGCTGCATAAAATCCCAACAAGCTGAAAATTAGTAAAAACTGTTCAAAACATAATAATAAATAAAAAATTTCAGTTCCCCATTATTCCCTTGAATGGAAAAAAATTTACTCGAGGTCGAAAGTCAAAAAAATGTGTTTGTCTCTATTTTCAGCAAAACAGTAAGTTCTCGAACGTTTAAGTACTCGGAATAAAAATTTTAGATCATAAAATTATCTATAAAAATGTATCGCCACTTTTTTCCTACGAGCCACCGTTTCTAAGATATAACGATTCAAAAAGTAAACGCGCTAAGTATACTATCTACGAGGTACCTCATTGCCTATTATCAATTATATCTGTAAATTCAGTTAATGTAGGATTTTACACTGAATTAACCAAATACAGTCATAATATGAAAGACCACTTCGTATGAAGCCACCTACAACATCAGTTGACTAATTCAATTGACCTCAATAATGCATAACGCTATAGAATGACATGAATCGTATTTTAGTACGCTACTTTAGTTAGACTTATTAAAATGTTTTTTTATTTGTTTTTTATGTAACCGCCTATGGACATCCGCAACAATTAAGGTGTCAGGAGATGCGATAAGGCGGGAGTATATTTTATGACAATTAGGGACGAGACGGGTAGGACGTTCAGTTGATGGTAATTGATAAGCCCTGCCCATTCCAATGCAGTGCCGCTCAGAATTCTTGAAAATCTCAAAAATTCTGTGCGGTATTACAATTGCACTCGTCACCTCGGGACAGACGATGTCAAGTCTTATTTGCCCAGTAATTTCACTAGCTACGGCGCCCTTCAGACCGAAACACAATAATGCTTACACATGACTGCTTCACGAAAGAAAAACGCACCGTTGTAGTACCCATAATCTAGCCGGAATCCTATGCAAAGAAGCTTCCCACTGGTAAATGTCCTTAGTCGCCTCTTACGACACTCCTGGGCCTGGGACTTCCCTATCCTATCATGGGGAATGCTTAAGTGCTCCTAAGTCGTATACTGCAGCTAGTAATTGATCGAGCTCTTCTGAACACGGAATCAGTCGAAAATATTCTATATTTAATAAATTTTTACTTTTGACAATAACCATAGTGGACAGAACAAAGTCTGTCCGGGCAGCTAGTACTAAATCATTTCGCATCAGTTTGTATGTATATTTATTAAATAGGATTTCCAGAATTAAGTGAAATACATTCCGTTACACACGTCATAGTTCATAATAATTATAAGATCGTTCAAATATAATGTGAAGCATTTAATTTATAGTAATGTTAGTTTTGAGCAAAGGGTCGGCGTTTCAATTTAGCTCAGTTTGATGAAACAAATATATACTCTCTCCGTGTGTGCGTAATTATAATGTAATGGATTATGTAGTACATAAACAAAATACTGTTTTGTAATAAGACCACTGAGGTACAAATTGTTTCATAATTATGTTGGTGAAAAACGAAACAATAATGCGTGTTAAATAGAATACAAGTAATGAAGTACTTTATAAATATGATAATTCTGAGCAAATTTAACTGATGTATATAATACTAGCTGACCCAGCAAACGTTGTGTTGCCATATAAAGTAGTAAAAAAAAGATTAAAGAAAAAAAAATTTGTAAATTAAATGTTTCGGGAAGTGTGATTTTTCGGGATGATTATTTCTAAATGCGGCAATATGTTCCCTTAATCTAATTTCGAAATTTCGACCCGTTTGACCTATATATACCCCATTACAAGTGTCACAACTTATTTTATAAACGACGGATTTCCTTTAAAAATCCGTAGGGTATAAAAGAGCGGTTTCCGGCTCATTTAATTCAGTGTCGTGCCAGAGTTTGGCAAGTCAACATCTCCTGAGGATGCCTCGTGTAGAGGCGAAACATATGTCGAAATGTTTAAAGACAAATATTGGCGGAATTAATACTTAAGAAAACTTAAAACATTTGGATAACTATATATTTCCGCAAATTAACGCCTACTTCAATATTTTTGTTTTAAATATAATATGTATATATTTTAGAGGCCCCGTACACTCTTCGACATACAGTATAATACCTTCAAATGAGAACCTTATAGGTCTATAAAAGTAAAAGTTATTGAAAAACCAAAAGTAAAGTGAAAAGGGTTATTATCAACAGAACAGTTTCCACAGCCTTCAGTGCAAACAATGACCGCAGACTTCTCGCAAGTCCGAAAGCTATTTCGCCAAGTTCAAGTAAAAAGAAATTCAAAGTTTCCAACTTTGGTAAACTTCTAAAGTACATGATATATGTGCCTAGTTTAGAAATAATCTGATAAAGTTTTCATTTTATATCTTACTAGAATATTCTCAGCGATTTTGTTTTCTTAGTAGACATTTGAATGACATCTAGTTGTGGGGTCACCGTCTCGATAATTCTTACTACTAATTAAACCCCTGAGGTTAATTTGATATATCTAGTGAAATTACTGGGCAAATGAGACTTAACATCTTAGTAGTATCTATTATGATAGAACTGACATCAAAAATAATTCTAAAGGAATCAATTTTGAGAAAATTAATGCCTTTTATACTTTTTTATGCTTTTAATGTCTCAAGGTGACGAGCGCAGTTGTAGTGCCGCTCAGAATTTTTGGGGTTTTCTATAATCCTGAGCGGCACTCCATTGTAATGGGCAGGGCGTATCAATTACCAACAGCTGAACGTCTTGCTGGTCTCGTCACTTATTTTCATAAAAAAACCTGTTTCATCAAAATAAAATATGGCCAATTTAAAACAAGTTCACATTTTTATTCTAGGTATTTTATAATTTTGGACAAATGGTCTCTTAATTATCAAGGGACTCAATAGTATACAGGGCAGGCGTCCGACCGGCCATGACATACGGAGCCGAATGCTGCCCAGTGCCCACTCAAAGAGCAGCATGAAAATAAATTACACTGCTCAGAGATGAAGATGGTCAGGTGGTGTAAGGGCTGGATCAGGTCAGAAACACACACATAAGACACTTTCAAAGTGAGACCTATCCCAGATAAACAACAGAGAGCCGTTTGCGATAGTACAGACACGTTTTGAGGCAACCATCCAACGTGACCAGAAAAGTGCAAGATATAGAAATTGAGCCCCAGGCTAGGAAGACCACGAATCATATGGTTGTCTGCAGTAAATAAGAAGCTCAAAGAAGTCCAAGTCAACAAAGAGACAATCCAGGATCGAACTGCCTGGAGACACATGATACGGAGGGCCAACCCCAACTAAAATGGGAAAGGCCCAGGCAAAGAAGAAGGTCTCTTAAATAATTAAGCTTTATACATTAGCATATTGCATCGTATAGGCCTAAAAGGCTGGCTACAGTCCTGTAATCTATATGGTGTACTGGCATCGAAGATCAGGTTAACCTTGATTAACTCTCATTATTTGACTGTTTGTTTGAGTGGTTGCAGTTATTATTTTAGCATTTTTGATCTAGACAAGCAATCAAGCTTCTTGATGTGGTTGTGATAGTGGAGACTATAAAAATATTAACATGACCCGACCAACGTGAAAAACAGCCCCGAGACATATTTTGTGTCTCGTGGGAAATTGAAGTTCGGTCATGCATTATAAAGATATGTATCGGTGGCCATAACTCCAGCTAGAATACCTTTACCCACATAACTTAGGATTATTGATTTCATAATATCTGTTAGTTGAAATATGAGACCTAAACATCCCTGCTAATATTATAAATGTGAATGTAAGTTGGTTTGTTACGCTTTTACGTCGGAGTTACTGAACCGATTTTGATGAAATTTAGTACAGCAATAGACTGGAGCTTTAGGA
The DNA here is from genome assembly GCA_949711755.1 of Leptidea juvernica. Classification (NCBI taxonomy): domain Eukaryota; kingdom Metazoa; phylum Arthropoda; class Insecta; order Lepidoptera; family Pieridae; genus Leptidea; species Leptidea juvernica. The sequence goes on from CATIXQ010000031.1 coordinate 969,984, forward strand.
AACGACATAGGCTAATAATAATAATAATAACGAATATTTTATCCTGGAAAATGCAAGGTTCCCGCGGTTTTTCTGAAATTCACGTCGATGAGCTATAACAATAGCAATACTAGGTTTAGTTTGCCATAGCTATCGTGCTCGAAATAAGATTCATATAATATGTTAGGAACGGGAGCGAAAAAGGGTATCGGAACTGGAATAGGACATGAGATAATCTTGTTGTTGTGTTGCTTATTATTTTTAAAACCCCTTATTTACGCGGACGAAGTCGTGGGCATCAGCTAGTATTTTCTATAAGAGTGTAATGTTAAATATAGAGCTCTCTTAATCATAAAAAGTTCCAGATATTAACATATATAAGCAAAAATATGTTTTTTTTTATGGAAGAGGACAAACCAGTTTTGTTAAGTCATCACTGTTGCCCATACTCTCCTGCAGGACCAGACGAATCACAGGAGATTTGCTGATGTCTTAGGAAGATGTACCCGCTTGTTTTTAATGTTTTTTTCAATAGGAGGTCACGGGTCACTTCATGGTTAGTGGTGATACCGCCAGTACTCTGTTGCAACATGTATGTATTTTATACATAAAATAATAAACAGTCTCGTGCCAGGTTTTGGCGAGTCAATACGTCCTGAGGATGCCTCGTGTAGAGGCGAAACACGAGTCGAATTGTTTAAAGACAAATATTGGCGGAATTAACACTAAAGGTGGTTGGTAACTAATTCTAGTAGGCTTCATAAGATACATAATAGCTTTAAGGGTAAATGTATACACTTCTACAATAAAGTCCCAGCCACTGTTCAGGCATTATCTATAAATAAATTTAAATGTTTTATAAAAAAATGGCTCTGTCGTAAATCCTATTACTCCACTGCTGAATATCTAAATGATCGGACAGCCTGGGACTAGATTGTGATTATTTTATAGCGACTGTACAATATTGTATATTTTTATTGAAAAGAGCGCAAAAAAAAGAATGCTGGGAGAGTTTCTTGCGCCGCTTCTTCTCTCTCAGAGCGCCATTTGTTTCCGAAGCGGTAGTAGTATCTAGTAGTATAAGAAATGACATCAAAAAGAATTCTAAAGGAATCAATTTTGAGAAAATAAATGCCTTTTATGCCTTTTATGCCTTAAAGAAAACTCAAATCATTTGGATTTCACATAAAATATGTTAAAATTTTATAATTAATATGTTTATGTATTTCATAATTATATTAGAATCAGAAATTTTATCTTGTGTGTTGTTTGCTCTTATAATAAAATCATTCAGAAATACGTTTGTTTCATTTTAAAAAATTAAACTCATTAACTTTGATTACACATTTCCGATGACTTTACACTATATTTTACCTGAATACTTACATTATTTTTGTCAGCTATTACAGTATTAAATAGGCAAAGAGATTTTCTCGAAGAATATCGATATATTTCAGCACCTTTGAGACATGATTGAATAAATGCAATAAGCAATCTTCCAAGCTCAAAAGGAATATATGGTTTATGATGACTACCAGGAAGCTTAGAGAATTTAAAGACCTCGTGGTAATTAGGTAGTCGGTGGAAATAATTATGATCAATCCAAAATCAATGTGGGCTTTTAATTTTGAGTTTTAAAATAGTAGTAGTTAGTGAAATTACTGGGCAAATGAGACTTAACATCTTATGTCTCAAGGTGATGAGCGCAATTGTAGTGCCGATCAGAATTTTGGGCTTTTTAAGAATCCTAAGTGGCACTGCATTGTAATGGGCAAGGTGTATTTGTAAACATCAGCTGAAAGTCTTGATTGTCTCGTCCCTTATTTTCATTAAAAAAAAAACACTTTAAAATAAACCCTGTGCAAAAATGTTTCAACGCACGAACTATCAAAGGAAAAGAGACAGTGAAATGACAAAGTTTAAATACAATCAGCAAAAACAGTCCAAAATATAGTCATCTGTTAATAATCTTATTTACCCGGCATTACCATAAAATGTGGTAAAAAATATTAAAATAATTATAAAGATATTCTTTTTAATAACAAGTAAGTTTTCAGTAAGCTATTGATAGATTCCCATAATTTTGGTGCATTATGTTTAAGAAAATATTTAAATGAAAATGTCTGAAGGTATAATAGTTCATGTGAGTAATTGTAACAATATAATACTAGAGATACTTGGCCCTTGAGTCACAGTACAAACACTAATATGAATGTAGTTGGACCATCGCATCATCATATCAGCTTTAAGACGTACAAGGTCTTGCAAATTCTTGCACTACAGTCTTTTGCCGCGACCTTTCCGGTCCTCCAACATATAGAGCCCGCTCAACTTTTTTTGAAAGCTTTAACGTAATCTGTTTTTATAATCAAGATTTGGCTCAACATTAAAATGTAAAAAATAATGTTGCTCATAACTGATATGATAATGCATATATTAATAGAATGGATAAACGAATACATGCATGCTCACTGTGTTCAATAACATAATTTAAATCACATTTGCATTGCTGTTATTGTACAGACGTCATATCGACCACAAATATTTCCATCAATTTAATGAACTGTGTATATTGTTTTACTTAGGCTAAGATATTTAATGCATTCATAATCTCACTTTCGAAATTATTAAATCATTTAATAATATGAATTATGAGTGTCTTACAAACACAATAATGAAGCGCTCTCATGATACACATATAACTTCAGAACTTCAATAATAATTACAGAAGTACCATGGAAACAGATCAAACAATTTGGACCAAATTGTGTTTTAAGGTAGGGTTTTATTTTATATAATACTAGCTCACCCGACAGACGATGCTCTGTAGATAGTAAAAAAAATACTGTTTTATAGGAATTTGCCAATAATATTTCAAAACATCAAGAAAAATTTCGTAAAAAATGCAAATGAAATTGTTTCACAGCGGAACTGTCAAACGGTGCGTCACTAAATTGTCTTATAAAAAATATGTCCATATAAAACAAATAATGGAAATAAAATTAATTATGGGTCCCAAATCGAAATAAAAACTATCCTATCTCTCAAGTTGGACCAAACTGCACTCCATGAAGTAATACCCATTAAAACCCTTTCATTAGTTAAGGAGTCCATCGCGGACAAACAACGTGTCACGTAATTTATATATATTAAGATATACTGATGAAAACGATACAAAAATCATTTTGTAAGAAGTATATTAAATATGTTAGAATCACTTTTAATATTGCAATTGGATGAACTTAGGTTTATACAATCTTAAATATCCACGGTGAAAGGACTATTCAAGAGATGGTATTAATAAATAAAGATCAAAACTAATCATCGATTGCCACGGGAGTAAGACTCCGACTTCTAAGTTAAAAATAAAATTCCAATGAGACGAGAATCTTCGGTTCACTGATCGCAAATTACAAATTTACTCCCGCTTAACAAACTCTGCTTAATGAGTCCTGTCTTATTATTAGATATTATTAAATTTTCTACTTTTTAGTTCGGTTTGCTTTTCCAGTTGTATTTAAAGTCATATCTTTCAAGTTAAAACTTCTGTAGCATCGTTGTGATTTGAAAGTCGATGAAACGAAAAAGCGAAGTAAAAAGACAGATACATAAAAATTCATAAGATTTAACGTAAGAATGAGATGCATTATACAGTGTTTTGGTACCAGGCAATCATAGTTGCAGAAGAGATTGTTTTTGTATGACGCGAGTATACCTTAATATATTCTGATGTTATCCACCAGGACTTCCATCAAGAGAATATAAATATTGTAGCAGTGATAGTAATGTCTTTCATAGCGGTTGAAATCAATTGTCATCCAAGCAACATGTACCAGGACTACATATGCAGTTAAGAGGCTCATGCACAATGCAAGTTTCACTCCTGACATGTGTAATTTGTAGGCACACAATTTTTTTTCTTTCAAAGTTCTTATCTTAAATCTAATAAGTTTTTTATATAAGTACTTGAAAAGAAGTAAACGTTATTTTTGAAAGCAAAGCACGTAGTGTTTCATTAGATGTAGTGCAGTGTAGATTGAGGTGAAGCATATAATATTGCGCTTGTTGCGGCATACGTTGAAGGAAATTGATATTTTGAACTGAGTGCCGACATCAAGCGAATGCGGCGCTGTGCACTCAAGAGACAATTGTTCCACTATTAAAGTCAGACATTGCGGTGATGTGAAGTGGAAAAATTAGGTCATATGATTATGTGTATACAGTATTATATACTACTTGCTTTTACCCGCGACTTCGTCCGCATTGGTATAATAGGTATTTGGGCAATTTTTTTAGGATACTTTTCAAATAATAAACACTGTTCTTTCCGCTGCTGGCAGCGCTCTTCTATGATACAGCACATATCCCTTGTCATTGTAGACAGTAATACTATTTCCCTGTGAACTATAATCTCCTATTTCCTCCCAATGTAGATCAAAATTTCAAAAATGCTCGAAAATATTTCTCAACCACAACTTAATTGTGCCTAAATACAAAGTTTCATTCTTTTATCTTCGATAATGACGAATTTCCATACAAACTTCCATCCCCTATTTCAACCCCTCCATTTATTTTAGATTTTTCAAGCTATTAAGCTTATCTATCTCTGTAGCAAATTTGATCAAATGGGTTCGGTAGTTTAGGCATGAAAGCGTAATAAATAACCTAACATTCACATTTATAATATTACTAGAGATTTTATATTATAAAGGCAACAAAAGTTTTTAACTGTATAACCCGTTGTAGTTATTATAAAAATTTTACATTTTCGTAGGATACGCGAAAATTTCTATTGGTACTACTAATCCACAGTAAAAAATAGTTAGAATTATAGAGCATTTATTTTCTTAACCTCAAGGGGTAGTTAAAACAGACACATCATATGCTAAATGGGAAGACAAAATTATTTAGTCGTATGGTAGTAATTGGTTTCAGCTAGCACAAACCAGAGATGACTGACAATCCTTGGACGAGAACTTCACCTCTGGAGGGTTCTTGCAAATATAAATAAAAAAAACAAACAAACATAGAGAAATATAATACTTTAAGTTAGTACTTACTTAGTTTATGCAAAAATTACTAACCCTAGCAATTAATTTGTAACTCTGTATTGCAAGACATGAAATATTTTTTTTTGCTTTTTCTTCCAATTTGCTGTGACGATTTCGAAGACGACCATTTGCCGACGAAGATCGGCTGGATTACCAGCTTTACAAACTGGTAAGCGAGCCAATCTGTATGTATTCTACCTTAGGAATACTCTCCGTTTAATACAGGTTAGTGGATTGGTTCTTTTATGGGTTGTCTCCATAAGTTACACGCCTATATTTCAAATTTCATTCCCCGCGGTAGACTGTTTATTTACACAATAACCTAACAAGAATTATGTGTAGGTTTTATACGCCCACATCCTACTACCAAACTTTAGATTTAACTAAATGGTAGTATTTTCAGGACGATACGATACGACGGGTCACTTGGTGTTAACACTAGAGGAATCACAGGAGTGTGGCCGGCCTTAAAGCAAGGTGCACGCGCTTTTTTTGAAGGTAGCCATGTCACATCGTTCCGGGAACAACGCACAAGGAAGCAACGCACAGCTTTGTAGCATGTGGAAGATATCTTCTTAAAAACTGCACTGTGGGGGACTGTGGTGTTATTCTTCTGGTGTTTCCAATGTGGCCAGTGATGATAACCACCAGCTGACCAGTGCGCTTTACTTCCTTCTATACTTAAAAAATAGAAATTGAATTACAAAAATATCTAGAGATTCCAATAGTTTTAGTAGGTCGCACTGCACACATAGCTTTTTTACTGGTTTCGACATATCCAATGTAGTTTCTCCGTCTAAAGTCTTAATTAAAGCGGCCACGTGAATAATGCTTTTAAAAAATGAGAATCATTTGGATCGTCGCTTAAATCGCGCGTTTAATGCGATGGCAATTTGCCGGCGATCATGAATTGTGAGGAAATCATTGAATGAAAAGAAAAAAATTAAATCTAGTTTTGAGAATTGTTTATGAATTTAACTATAATTTTTATGGTAAGCTAAGCTAAGCATTGGATGCTGTGAAGTATGCTTTTAATTCGTGGGCAATTATCTACTACCCAATTAATTTTTATTAGACATATTATTAGCAACACGAAATTGGTAATTTGAAACCACGCTATTCACTTCAATTTTATTTGTATTTAGTCACTTACATAATTATAATTCATTAAATATTTTCAAGATTCACTTCGATGGCAGCATGTTTAAAGTCATAGTGCAATCATTAATATGATGAAAATGGATGTTTGTTTCCGAGTTATGGATGTTTATATGTATTTATGTATGTTTAAGTAATTAAATTGTATTAAATATATCGTTGTCTTGTACCCATAGTACAGGCCATGCCTAGTTTGGGGCAAGATAATTCATGGACCAAGTATAGTAACTGGATGGACATCGGTTTGGCGTGGCCAACATGAGACAGATAATATATACCCTTGTGTTCTTTAACTATCACTTTTACATCTTAAAACACAACATCGCACCATATTTCCTTCGATTCTACATAAAATTGTCACTGATGTTCAATAAATAGTGGATATTTCACATGTTTCACAACAATAATAGCTTATTTTTATAGACGCAAATAAAAGTAAACTAAATATCTGTGCAGCGCTGCCAAGTTTGTTTAGCACACCAGGTGTGCTGTGCTGACTATGAAAAAACGCATGGCGAAACAAAAAATCTAATCACTCTCATCTCATTTCTTTACATACGACTCGCATAAGTTTTTCTTTTTCTCGTGTGAGTGAGACGGAAGCTATCAATTAGTACTTTTACACAAATTATCTATCTATATATAATTTGTGTAAAAGTGTGTCAATATTATTATTATTATTATTATAGTGCTTAACTAGTAACTATTCTCACGATACTGATGACCGGTATTCCAAAACCACGAGACCTACAATAAGCTGCGTAACCAGGTGCAATCAGCTGGCAGCTACAATATCCGAAACGGTAAGACTTTGTGACATCTAAGCCAATAGTATAGGTAATCTCTTTTAAAAGGGACATTGAGCTTCTAGCGAGAGCGGGATGAAATCGGGAAAGGCTTTCGCGGCTTTTGTTAGGATGGACGTAAGGTATTCCTGTCTTAATATTTAAAGCTGGGTTGCACCATGTTAAAGTACCGGACAAGCAAAAATGTGTTGCAACATTTGACAATTTTTATATAATGTCATAACTGTTAATCATAACCTTAAATTTTTACCCGCTTTATATTAGTTGGATCTATATCTATGTATCTGTGTAAGAAAATAGTTGGAACGATTTCAACCACTTTTAAATGATGAAAAAATTTCCGTCCCATTTTTTCTTATCAGCATCTTCAAGATAAGCGATTTTTTATATCCAATACCCGGTAGTTTGTATTTTTTTATGGAAAAGGAGGACAAACGAGCGTACGGGTCATCTGGTGTTAAGTGATCACCGCCACCCACATTCTCTTGCAACACAAGAGGAATCACAGGAGCGTTGCCGGCCATTAAGGAAGATGTATGCACTTTTTTAGAAGGTACCCATTTCGAATCATTTCTGAAACACGTGCGTAGAAGATAGCTCCTTGAAAACCGCACTGTGGAGGACCGTCACACATCCAGATAGTGAGGATGATATCCTAACTTGTAGCGCGTCGTAGGTGGATTTTGGCAGCAGGAATCAGGTGAAACAGAGCTCTTCGCAACACTCCCCATAATGAATGCAGTAGAAGAAACACATTGAAGCGACGTCTCTACGCAACACCAAGTGATTCAGCCGTACACAGAGTACTGGGTCCTCGACAATTCGAGCTGCTCTGCGTTGTAGGCGGTCAAATAGGGTACTGGGGTGCACCCACAGACATAGATCCAAGTGGATAACGCAAATCCCTCCGTCTGTATGAAAACCAAGTGTGCCCTTTTTGTACCTACTGTGACGTCGTTAAAAATGCCAGTGCATCGAGCCTAACGTTTAGCCACTGACCTCATCATTACTTGAAGTTTTCAGTACATCAATAGTCGGTATTGCTTATTATTAAAAGCGGCAATGTATTATAAATCATAATAAAAAATAAAAAAAAAACTTCAAAGGAAGAGCATTGTTCCTCTTTTTGACAAGCGAAGTACATACACTCGCGGCATCTATTTGAATCCATGTCTGTGGGTGCACCAGACCAGAGATATTCTATATTCGATACATGGATTATTAGTTACTAAGACATTAACATTGTTTTAAGACTAAAAAGTAATATAAGTAATAGATAACAAACGAAAACGGATTTGAAGAGAACGGTTATTGTAGAAATCCATGGCCAAACAGAATAAACTTAACATTTTTAATCAAAATGAAAAACTCATAAAATGCTCTACAATACTGTATGATACTGCGATAATATGGATCTTAATATCTATTCAAATATTAATATCTTATTTTATATTAATATCTTAGAATTGACGTCTGAACTCGACATATGAAATACGAGCGAGTTTTTCAACAATCGAGCGGAAATTGCAACAGCCAGTAAGAAAATTGAGATGTTCCTCGTAAAATTGAACTGAATAAGTTTTTCAGCTGATGTAGTTTATAAATAGATTTTATTTACACAAATACTTTAAATCCTCTATTAAAGATTCTAAAACAGTTAGCTTTTTGCCAACATTAAAACACCCAATGTCCTAATAACCATTACATCATTAAAACCTTTGTGATAAGGTGAGTTTAGTGAATTTGTTTCTCGAACACAAATAAGTAATCTGTGGATAACGTAGTTGATTATACATCTATTTATATTGTAAGAATTGTAATTATTAAGTAAGATGTCATGTATAGTTGTTTGTTGGTCCCAATAAATAAAATAAAATAAAATCATCCAAACGAGTGTTGTAATGAAATTTAGTACAATATAATATCATCCGATAGTAACACTCCTTTGGATGTTATTATGGTTACTAGGACTGGCTTTTTTAATGTTAGCAGTAAGCTAACTGTTTCAGAATCTTTTATAGAGGATTCATATTATGGGTGTAGATAAAGTCTTGTATGCAACTGTTGATAATTGGGTATTAAAACACTCATGTGATACTAAAACGCACATTCGTGTTTTAATACCCCTTATTACACAACAGTTGCATAAATAACTAAAATAATTGTTCTTGGATTCAAGTGCGATATTTTTAACAATTTATATGTGTCGTTATCACCAGGCAGGTTTGTCTTGCTCTATTGTGTCTAAAATTGTTTTAAAATTAAAATAAATAATATTTTTACAGTCTCTATCGAATGAGTTATTTTTCTGGATAAAGTTCTAATTTAAACATTTCCATTGTTCGATGAAAATGTTAACTAATTAGCAGGCACAGGGTACGAAAATCTATCTTTGAAAAACTCCTACTTCCTTCTCATTTAGAAATGACCAACTAGCCATTATTACTATTACACTAAACTTAACTGTATTACACCTGTTAGTTCAATGTAATTCTTATTTTAATGTAAAGTTAATTGTAATCTTCCGAATAATATTAAAGATTGTTTAAATCAAGATGTATGTATAAGAACACTAGAAATTTGAAAATTATTCATTTATAATATGAATGTTTGTTTCCGAGTCATGGATGTTTATATGTATTTATGTATGTTTAAGTAAGTATATTGTATTAAATATATCGTTCTCTTGTACCCATAGTACAGGCTATGCCTAGTTTGGGGCAAGCAAAGTAAAATAAAGTAATTAAAGTGTTGTTTTTAATTTGCTGAAAAAATAATATTATGTTCATAAAAAACTGTGGAATGAACTTCCTTGTGCGGTGTTTCCAGGACGATACGACATGGGTACCTTCAAAAAAAGCGCGTACACCTTCCTTAAGGGCCGGCAACGCTCCTGTGATTCCTCTGGTGTTGCAAGTATGCATGCATAATGCGGGCGGCGGTGATCAACACCAGGTGACCCGTACGCTCGTTTGTCCTCTTGTTACCCTCTTCCATAAAAAAAAAACAAAACGAGCGGCTTTAATACTAGAAGGAAATATTATTCCGAATTTATTTACCACCGCTAATTTTGAATACCATTAATTTTTCAAAATTAAAATTAAATTTTTTCAAAAAATGTGATGAACAAAATCGTACCTTAAACAGCTGATAGTAATATAAACCCATTAAATATATTTAAACATCTCTCTCACAATGTAGCTACGAACTAATTAAAAAGTATGTGGGTTTTTTAACAATTCAAATTACAACGTATTTGCATTAGCATGCATAGCCTTAAACAATTCCTGAGAGAGTAAAATATAAAACGTGACATAGCATCATCAGATACGAAGAGTTGACTCTAACGGAATTTAAAACTGTCAAGATAAGCGCACTAACTCACAATAATGGCTACCAGCCGGTCACCATGGCAACTGTCATATTGCGTCATATGTTGCCTCAACCCCGAACCGAACAGTCTGCCGTCGTAAATTTTAATTTTTTACAAAATTGGGCAGATAAATGCGAAATAGATCTTTTATTTTTTGGAATTTAATTTTAGGGAATGGAACAGATTTTAAAAATGATTCTCCCCAACAGATAAGTTAGCACACACATTTAGTTTGTATAACAGAGCATGTTTAACTAAGTGACGTCATTTTAAATCCAATATGGCGGACCCGCTAACATGGTGGACTTGTTATTTTTATGCTTAGATAATTGATACGTCAACGTTGAACACTTGCTGCTAGACAAACGTTGAATACAGGCCAGGTTTACTTTAGTGTGCGTGCATTGCTGAAAATAGAGGTTAACTGTCAACCTAAATTGTTTTGACGCTGTCACAGCTGTCGCAGTCTATCTAGATGCATAAATGACGTTTTTATGCACTCATGATAATAAGGATAATAAAGGAAAGGGTTACCTAATAAGAAAATGAAGCCCATTTCAAGTTTACAAAAAAACCTTTAAATAAAAGCTTGCTTTTAAGACACACGTAATCCACAGTTTAAGATGTTTGTTGTATTATAACACAACTATAATCTCTCTGACAGATATTTTTACCTAAGTATACCCTACCCTACTCTATGGTTATGTTCACTTGGCACCTACAATTACCCTACATTATAATCTATTTGTATTTGTTTAATGAAATTTTTAAACTTTCTTAATAAAATGTAAATTTAATAACCCACTTTATGCATATACCCATGCATGCATGTACCGATTCACAATCGGTGAAAGTGTGAGACTATGCCGCTCAGATTTTAATTTAGGAACCAGCCCAAATGCACAAAGTGAGAAAAAATTCGCACCTCATGCATGCCTACAGTTCAACCAAATATAAAATAATAAAAAAGTGTACGTTCGTTGTAATATTTATGATTAGAATCCATAAAAAAGTCCATACAAATTGTACCTTTGTAACCATTGTAATCACGGTTCACATTTTTCAAATAACGTTCTATAAAAACGGCTACATAACTATTAAGTTGGACGTATTTCTTCCTTCATTACTCTTGACAGATGTAATCTCTCGCATAAAGAGAAATTTATACCTATGAAGACATTATATATTGTAATGTTTACAGTTTAATAGTACGATAGTGAGAAATATCGAATATTTAAACAAAAATAACATGTGTGTTATTCACATATATATAACAGAGTGTCAATATTACATTATTATCTTATATCTTTGGAATACTAAAAGTGCTGCACATTTTCAAATAAAATTTGGCGTCCAAAAAATCAATCAACGGAATAGCTGTATCCGAAGCAAAATTTAGATCAAACCTCTAAACTGCATATGAAGTCCTGGTACATGTTGCTATGACACATGATTTCAACCGCTATGAAAGACATTACTATCACCACTACTATTGTTATGTTCTCCTGGTGTCTATGTAGTTATACGTCATGCGCAGGACGACAGAATATATAAGGCATACTCGCGTCATACATAGGATAATCTCCTATCCTATCGTCACATCGAGTCTAATTGGTATCACTTCATTTTTTCCTCCTCTACCATAAAAAAACCATAACAATAGACCTTTAGGAAGGAATCCACCAAGAAAAAGCCCCAGTTTGTAACTAACTAAAGTACAAATTAATCCGCAATTTATATGCACAATGTTACAATTTTTATATGAAACAAACCGTGAAGGCATAAACCTTAAACAACATTTTCTTTATTTTCATGACTAGTTTCATTCACGACGACAGCATATAAGATGTTCTCAGTAAACATACACTCAACAAATGCTTTGTCAACGACTTCACGGGAACAAACAGGAAACCATTTGTTCCCGTTTATCTTATCGTATAAACAGTAAACGCTACCTACTAAATAATTGTAAGTATAAATTATTGTTACAATTATTATATCTAAGAATAATACGTTATCCACTTTAAAAAAATAAAGAAGGAAGTAAAACATTCAACACACACTTAAAAAAAGAAAACTTTACAATACTTACTGTATTGACCTATGACTAACAACTTAGTCGCCGACGCAAACACAGATTAAAAAAACTAAAGACTTTCCAAAGAGCCATGGAGAGGAATATGCTGAATATTAATAAAACAAATAAAATAAGAAACATAGATATAAGAGAAACAACAAAAATAAATAATGGAACTTATGCTATTAGACAATTTAAATAGTGCTGCATAAGGCACACAATTCGGGGTACACACAAATGGAGTAAATCCATCACACACTAGTATCTCAGAAATCTAAAAAGGAAACGGGGAGGACAGTACAGGAGATGGTCAGACAAAATAAGGACGATAGCAGGCAAGACATGGTCTAGGACACCTAAAGGTAGATAAGAGTGGAAGAAGTTCGAAGAGGCCATTGTCAATAGACAAACAGATAGGTATGGATCGTATAAATATAAATGTTAATTTTAATATCTGAGTAAAGGGCTTATATTATTATCGTCAAGAAAAAGACATGGCTCACCAAAAGGAAAGTAAGACAGATTATCAACAGATTTCACTGTTAATTTTTATGTTATTTTTAAAATTGTAGAATTAAAAAATATTTTTCGTCAATAGCAGCAAACAAGCTTTAATATGCCGATTGAATTATTTAATGAATAAAATATATGGAAGTTATGGCGTAAAAAATTGTTTGAGTATGTTGAAAGAAATAGTTTTCCTATAAATAACATTAATACACTAAAAATATTTATCATTATTATAATACACCAGAAATGGAAAGTAAAATAGTAGTTTTCTTAATAGTCTGAAAAGAAAATCAAAATATTGGTATTTGAAATAGTTTATAAATAAAATAAACCATTGTAAATAAAGTTAATATTACAGAACTAAGGAGTGACCGGATTAAAATCATCTTGGTAATTAAATCTTATCTATGTTTTTTATTATTACATTATGTTCCTCTAAATAATCTGTTAACGATAAATATATTTAATATTTTTACTCAGCAAATAGCACAAGTGTTTTAACACAATTAAAACACTACAAATGATAAAAAACCCATTTATTTTCCCGCACAAACCATTGGTTTATCACATCCTAAAAGTGTTCATAATAATATATGAAGCTTTTTGTAAAAGCAGTCGATTTTAAATTCGTTATTTTTACTAAAGCTCTATAATTTATGATCTGTGACATTTTTTATTTTGGCTTTTCAAGTATATAAATAAATAAGTCTCTGTGTATATTAATATCTATAAATAATAATGAAGCTATTACTAAATATATTAAATGAATATTAGCACAAAACTTAAACCAGAATAGCAATCCAAAAATTACTGATTGCACCTCAGACACGACTGGATTACTTTTGATGAGATACCCCGTGAGAATTAGCTAGAATACTTCTTTTGTTAGAAAATTATTGGTTTTTGTAATGATATACGTATATTATAAAACAAAGTCTTTCGCTGCGTCTGTCTGTCTCTCTGTTCGCGGTAACCTCACAAGTTAGGATATCATCCTCACCATCTGAATCTGTGGCGGTCCTCCCTCCACAGTGCGGTTTTCAAGGAGCTTTCTACCACGTACTACAAAGCTGTGGAATGAGCTTCCTTGGGCGGTGTTTCCGGGACGATACGACATGGGTACCTTCAAAAAAAGCGCGTACACCGTCCTTAAAGGCCAGCAACGCTCCTGTGATTCCTCTGGTGTTGCAAGAGATTGTGGGCGGCGGTGATCACTTAACAACAGGTGACCCGTACGCTCTTTTGTCCTCCTATTCCATAAAAAAAAAAACTCAAAAACAACTGCACTGATTTTCATACTGTTTTCACCAATGGATAGCGTGGTTCTCGAGGAAGGTTTTAGTATTTTTAATTAATTTGTAAACTTTTTGTCCTTCTAAGACTTTTCAACGAAAATGCTGTCTTTTTTTTTATGAAAATAAGGGACAAGACAAGCAGGACGTTCAGCTGATGGTAATTGATACGCCCTGCCCATTACAATGCAGTGCCGCTCAGGATTCTTGAAACCCACAAAAATTCTGAGCGGCACTACAACTGCGCTCGTCACCTTGAGACAAGATGTTAAGTCTCATTTGCCCAGTAATTTCACTAGCTACGGCGCCCTTCAGACCGAAACACAGTAATGCTTACACATTACTGCTTCACGGCAGAAAAAGGCGCCGTTGTGGTACCCATAATCTAGCCGGCATCCTGTGCAAAGGAGCCTCCCACTGGTAAAACCTGTCCACCCACTGTCTAAACCCTTTGAAATATAACAAAATAACGTATGGTGGAATTTACTAAGGTCTTATAGAAACTCAAAGTGAATGATAGTAAGAAATCCATTCATACCCGATGCTGTAAATAGAACCTAATACATTGGAGACTGTTAATGAATCAATGGTTTACAGTATAATGCAGATAAGTAAGCTGGACGTGAGATTTTGGTTGTTGCAATTACACAGTTTTGCATCGTCAATTCATGTTCCATGCAGCTGAACGCAATAGAGCGATTTTAGATACTATTATAATCTCCAATAGCCACGATCCGCTTTCGACATGTTCATTAAACTAGTAGTTAGGATACATAAAATAGGACATATTTCACAGTATACTGATAATAGAACAATACTAACAACCAGACGGAGAAGAAGAAAATTAGGAGTTAAATGAGGTGTTGAAAGAGATTGCCGGAATAAATGCAAAACATGAATATTTATGAAAATTCTTAATGATCGATAACTTAAACGAGATCCTAAAGAATGTAGAAACATAAATAGCACAAATGAAAATCATAAATTAATTTTAACTAACCTACTAATGTGTTAGATAATATAATAAAAAAAGATTCTATGTAAGCAGCTTTGTAGTTTTAATGTTGGACTTATAGGGCTTATTTATCTTTGTGTGAACTTTTTTTTATGGAAGAGGAGGACAAAAGAGTGGACGGGTCACCTGATGTTAAGTGATCAACGCCACACACATTCTCTTGCAACACCAGGGGAATTATAGAAGCGTTGCCGGCCTTTTATATAAGTGTACGTGCTTTTTAGAATTTGTCTCACTCCACAGCTTGGTTGTACGTGGAAGAAAGTTTCTTAAAAACCGCACTTTAGAGGTAAGCCCGACATCCAGATGGTGGGGATGATATCCTAATGAGTGTGAAGGTGGAATCCCGGCGGCAGGAATCAGGTCAAACAGCTCTTCAGAACACCTGTCATAAATGCGGTAGACAATGAAGCAACACCAAGTGATCTAACCGTTCACAGAGCATTGGATCGCCAATAATTCGAGCAGCACTGCGTTGCGCGCGGTCAAATGGTCCAAGCTGATATTGGGGTGCGCCAGGTCAACATTTTCAGTGAGACTACATGGCAACATTTTATGGAATAGGAGAACAGACGTACATACACCTAATGGGTTACTAATACAATATGATCACCATGTCCCATACTCTTTTATTATACCAAAAGAATCACAAGAAAAGTAAAACAAGCATAAAATACAATCACAAAATAATATGATTTAATTACATACTAACTACACATAATATTTAATAGAAAACAAAATTTATATACGATCATTTAATGTGCTAAATTCGTCGTTCAATGCTTGAGATCATTTATCTAATGTTGCAGAGAATCCGACGTATATTTGATGTTGTAATATTTGCGAGTGGAATGCAAAATGACATTCTCAAATAAAAGCTTTATGTTCACTGCTTTCATGTTCCCTACTTCTGTGAAAATTATTACCGCATACGATGAGCGTACTGCAGTCTCTCAACACAATGCATTTCAGCAATTATACGAAAAAGGCCAGGGGCTACGTAATGAAGGTATCAGACTGCACTTTTATTCTAATAGCAAGGTTTCCTTTGCGCTAACAATGGTTAGGTTATGATTTTTGAATAGAAAATCAAATGCCTGAAAAAATTTAGTATATATTTATCTTTCAGTATTTTCTTTGTTACCGCGAATGTTACACATTTAAGTACTTTTTAAAGGATTAAAACGTGAAGCCATTAATATTAAAATATACCAAAATTTCAATAGAGAAGACGGTCTAAAATTATCTAATACCTGAGATCCAATAATTTCTGAATTAAAACCCAAAACTACACATACGAAAAAAGAAGAGGCAGTAAACTTTGCCATAAATCATCTGTCTAGTGTCTATAACAGCAAATAACACCTCTGAGGCAAGAAATGGCATTAAACTTCATGACAAATACTATCTTAGTAATCTGGCAAGGTCTCGACACGTCGGGTTAACTAAAATAATAATAAATATGTAACTTATGCAAAATCTAATGTAAACACAACTACAAATACACACATTTTAATCCTTTAAAAAGTGTTTTATTTAAATATTTCTCTTTGGCTTTTCGGAGTCACTAAATGCAATCGGCATTTCGAAGAAATTTGCAGAAATTACTAATTAACGCCCAATATCAATGACAATAATAAAATATCAAAAAAATGATTTGAGAGGTTATTCCAATAACAGTTTTAACAATACAGTAATAGTATTATAACTTCATTCTAGAACAGAAATAATTCATATTAGTACAGAAAAAGATGAATATTTTTAAAAGAAATTTGAGAACGCCCGATACAAACGCGTACAAAGTAGAAGAAAAGCTAGTAATTTATAAGTTAACAATAAAAACTTCCACAAGAACATCGAACCATGTCCATTACCTATTCAAAACTGTCACTTGCGTTGTTACGGTTACGTTTAAGAGTTACGGCTAATATTACGCGCTTTTTATTGGCTTCACCTGTATGTATGTTTGTTAGTAATAGACTCATTTGGGCGCGATTTTGACCCACTTTAATCCTTCAGATTTCGTTCAAATTTCGTAGATTTATCGAAAACCGATGACAATACATTGATATGATATGATAAAATTGTTCCATTTTTCATATTGCAAAATGAGATTTTCAATTTAAATAATTTTCATCTTTCGTCTGTAAGGCAGGAATTGATGTTAATTTTAAATTTCAAAATAAATGTTCTATTTTTTAGGTTTTTCTACAAAAAACTTGTTTTATAGTTTTTTTAACTACTATTTATTACACATAATAAATTCATGTAATACATGACTAAGAGAGTGTCCTTGCTGCAGTTTTAAATTGTATTCCCATAAATCCTGGATAATGCATCCAGAACAATCGTTTTTAATAAAATCAATGTATTATATAGCAATTACCATTTAGTTTAATCCAATAACTAATTACCACTGGAAGAATCAGTCTAGATTAGCCCCGTTTTAGCCTCGTTACCAGAAAAAAGTTTTTAAGTGATTGAAGCTTAGATCTATCTACTTATCCTTTAAATCTTGAAACAGAAAGAAATTCAATGGACTAAAATTGGTTGAGACTTGGTATTATTTATATATTGAGAGTATTAATGTCAGTTATATAATATTATATTTTTCAAATAAATAAATTGTACCTTTATACTAACGACCGGTAAACTTTGTACCCTACATGTTTACATCTGTTTTATATTTTGGCATACAAACTTTTCGTATGCTTACTCCAAGCAAAACTTAAATAAATCCCGTGTCAAAATATATTGCAAGTTGCGGTGTTTAGTAACAATTAATTAGTAACTACATGAGTCAGCCATGAGACTGTCATAATGTCATAATCAGCGAAAATAATCACTCTTTCATTAAAAAGCAGAAGTTTCAATTAAGAGCAAATAATTAAAGTAATGTTCATAATTTAAGTCGTTGGCACAAAGAAAGTGACACTTGAAATTAGCGCAACTTAATTTTCATTACGTCTTCGACACTCGCTTGGCAATTATAGAAAGTTCTGGAGCACAAAGATCGACTTTAATAAAAACTTTGTACAACCATGTCATGGCACCCTTTGTTTGTTTTGAAGGAAGCATGAACGAATGTTGATTAGTTTTTTTAACGTCTATTGCCAGACTAACTGTTATTACTGTACTAACAGCTATTTCTTATATTAAAATTTATCGGAAGCGTTCATTTAGTTGCCCTTGGGCATCACGGGCAATCCTGCCTAAAATCGGCAGGCCGTATCAGTCGTCACGCCAGCATTAATGAAGTCATCCGCAGGGCATTTGCCGCTCTTAATATACCAGCTGTTTTAGAGCCAAATGGTATTCATGCCCAAGTTACGTCAGTTGGTGCTGGGGCTGCTACTTCTACTGCCGAAGACAGCAAGCGTCGCAAATATGTCGGTCTCAATGAGTCTTACATCTTTGTAACGTTTGGTGTCGAGACACTTGGCCCGTGGGGACTAGAGGCGCGGAGAATGTAAAAAGTTAGCTAGCAGCTATTTCGGTCAACGGATCAGCCTAGCTATCCAATGCGAAAATTCTGCCAGTATTCTTGGTACACTTCCCTATAATGATAGTTAATGATTATTTGAATGTAATCATAGTATTGTAAATATAGTTTTAAGATTTATTTCCTTTGAATAAATTGTTATATCGGAAGAATATTTTAAATCCATGAGCTAGATTACACTGAATCTCATCACGAAGTGACCTCTTTAAGCCAATAAAAACAGTTAAATCGTTGAGCGAATCAGAATATATATTCAACCATTTTTGTACTGGTCATGCTTACTACGAATATTAATTAAGTTTTGAAAGAGCGCCGCTATACGTCCGGAATAAGGGGAAAATTAAATTTCGGTAGTTGCTGCGTACTTTACAACCAATAGATTAACGATTGAAGAATTTTAATTCGGAAATGATGTTTAAGCTGCTGAAATTGTTTTGTAATAAGCGATCATTAGTTTTGATTAATAATGGGTGCTTACGTAATCTTCTAAAGGTCTCTCTATTTATTTTTATGGAAAAGGAGGATATATAAGTATTTCCAGGGTTCATCTGACGGTATGTGATCAAAAATCGTTGCCGATCTTATAAAGCTGCGGATAAACAATTCCAAAACTGAAAACACATTAAATTACTTAAACATTCCTCAGACATTGTAGCTTTATATATTAACAGAGCGTTTTTGCCGCAAGTGTGTCAATTCTGACTCAATAAATTGCGAATCGCACAAATGAAGTGCGCGATTAATGAGAGTGCGTTGTGCAGACGACAAGTGCCACGGAAGGTGATGGGAATCTGCCTTTAGGTACTGATTGGTATATGTGGGATTTCTATATACCGTATGCACCGGGCTGCCGCTAGATTCGGTATTTATATCGCGTTTCAGTGCTTCCGTGCTCGTCATCACTATCAGCGCACCCCGCGTCTTCCGCCATGTCCAGCCGCGCACTACGAGCGCACATCCATAGTATGAGACGGGAACTCTCGCTGCACTCACCCTGATGAAGGACACAATGAAAACACACGTGGTGGACGAGGATCAAACCGGTTGTTCTGTCGTGGGAGTCAACGGTTCAACCTTTTACGGTAAATAATTGGTGTGATATTAGTAAATGATTAAAAATGATGTCCCCGACTATCGTGATGAGCCGCCTTCGTCACCGGACGATGACTGTGTATCACGTAAAATGAAATAGACAACCCTAAGAAATCCTAAGCCGAGGTTTATAGTGTGTCAAGAAATCTAGATAGTTCTTTAAATGGAAATACAAATGCACATCGCATCATAATTGGAGTAACAAAAAAAATCATAAGGCGCTAATCTGAGAGAGACATAATTTAATAAATTTTAAAAATCTGTATTTCTTTCCTGATGATATTCGCAGATTTTCTTTAACCAAAGCAGTTGCTATTGAACTGATATATCAGATGTATGATGATATTGTATCTCAATTAATGTTAACATTAATAGTATCATCGATAAAATTGATTCGAGACCCACTTTGCTGATAATTCTTTTAGAATAATATAAAGACACACACACATACTCACGCCTTGTTCCCGTCGGGGTAGGCAGAGACAATAGAATGCCATTTGCTTCTATCCTAACAAACCTCACGCGCTTCCTCTACATTCATTACTCTTTTCATATATGCTCGCCGGTTGCGGGTGCTTCGGACCTCTCCTTTTCTCAAAACGTCCCCAATTTGATCGACGAATGTTCTACGAGGTCTCCCGCGACCAACTTGCCCACACACACTTGCCTTATATATTTGATGTGTCATTCTTTCTTCACTCATTCGCTCTACGTGTCCAAACCATTTAAACATTCCTTTTTCAGTCCTTGTCACAACATCCTCTTTCAAACCACAGCGCGCTCGTATTACCGCATTCGGAATTCTATCAGTCACACATACTACGCAGTGATCGCATCTCAACTGCGTTAATTCTGCTTTTATGCTTCTTCTGCCATACCCAACTCTCACTTCCATACATTAACGTGGCGACAAGCACTCCATTATGTACAGCCATTCGCGCTTCTATTGGCACAGTCTGACCGTTTATAAAGGCATGCAATGCTCCATTCACACAATTTCCCGCAGTCACTCTCCTTTCAATATCACCTTCATGTCTTCCGTCTCTTGTAAACATGCTACCCAAATATACGAATTCTGTAACTTGTTCTACCCTTTCATCTTCAGTCGTGATAGTACACTCAGTCAACCTTTTATCCTTCTCAAATACCATCACTTTCGTCTTTCTTGCATTTACTTTCAAATCTCTCTTTAAAGCTCCCGTTCAAGCAGTTAATCATTTGTTGCAACTCATTTACCGATGATGAAAAAATGACTTGATCATCGGCGTACAATAGGCACTTAACACACAACCCTTCCATATTGATTCCACATTGCATTTCTCTCACATCATTCATGCATCTATCCATGAATAGGTTGAACAACGAAGGCGATGCTGCACAACCCTGTCTGACACCTTTGGTGATATCAAACCAGCCCGTATAGGCACCATTAACACGAACACAGGCTTGAGAATCCCTGTACAGAGATTTCAGAGCCCTTATCAGAAAATTGTCCACCCCATACATAGATAATACCTTCCATAATTCCTTTCTATTCACCCTATCATATGCCTTTTCCAAGTCTATGAACGCGCAATATACTTTCTGGTTTTTTGCCAGACATTTTTCAGTGATGCAGCGTAAGGAAAAGACTTGATCCGTACATCCCATTCCCTTCCGAAATCCCGCTTGCACATCCCATACTTTGTCATTAGTCACATTCATTACTCTTTCAATCAATATTCTGGCATACACTTTTCCAACAACACTAAGAAGGCTGATCCCGCGATAATTTTGACATTCCTGCTGCGAGCCTTTGCCTTTATAAATTGGGACAATCACTGCCTTCGTCCAATCGTCTGGAACTTGGCCCTGTTTCCAACATAAATTAAATAAGCGATGCAGCAGGCTGACTATTAGTCCATCGCCAGCCTTCAACATTTCTCTTCGTCCTCGTCGTCACTCCATGATACACAGCAGACTTTCCTGACCTCATATATATAAAGAGTTAGGTTTATATTATTTGCACGGAAAATATTGTATGACAAGCAATGTTATTATGTTCAAGCCAATTTCGACCTAGTTGTTTATTATGACTTTACGAAAATCACCACGGGCTGTCATTAATAGAGTGAGCCGAAGGCGAGGATTTCAAATTTAGAGTTCGAGAGAGTAAAGTTCATAGAGTTTAGAGAGATCTAGTTTCGAGTTTGCAATAACCTACACACTCGTGCATCACATCACATGCGTTTTTCAATACAGCTGTGGGAAATGTAGTTTTTGACATTCAATAAGCGATTTCTAATCATATGATTAGAAATAGTTGAATAAAAATATTTGAATTTGAATTAGAATTAGAATGGGTAAAAAACAATGGCACTGGCCTGTTTTTACAACGAAACTTGGCGAGATCAAACGTGTATGAGACTATTAGCTTTTTCACATAAACAACAATTTAGAAGAATTTTGAGAATTCAATGCTAAGTCGTACGGTCTCATACATTATTCCTCGTATAAATTCTATCCGATTTTATTCTATGCATGAAAACTCTTTGCTACTAATCTTTTTAAAATGACTCATAAATCTAAAACTGCTTACGATCGAGTTCGTAAAAGAAAGATAACTTATGCAAAATATTTGATTTTCAAAACTTAATTATAGCCTTGGAATGTATGCCATGACAAAAAAGTGTCTCTGTCGTAAATCCTACTACTCCACAGTTGAATATCTAAGCGATCGGACAGCCTGGGACTAGATTATGATTATTTTATAGCAATAACAATGAAGAGCACCAAAAAAAGAATCCTGGGAGAGTTTCTTGGGCCGCTTCTTGTCTTTCAGAGCGCTATTTGTTTCCGAAGCGGTGGTAGTGTTAGAAACGACATCAAATTCAAAATCATGAGTAATCTGCATCCAGTATTGCTTATTATTTTTCAATGCAGTTACCCAATTGTTTTGAGTATTCTAGAGTGTTTATTCCGCCAATATTCTTCTTCAAATAATGACATCACAATCAAGACACGTGTTTCGCCTCTACACGAGGCATCCTAAGGAGATATTGACCCGCCAAACTCAGACTAAGTCCAAGACGGAATTAATACTCATGAAAACTTTAAACATTTGGATAACTGTATTGAAAAATAATAAGCAATACTGCATGCAGATTACTCAGGATTATTTCATGAATGAATCCATTAGCAGCATTATAGAACTGAATTATGTTTGAAAATAATTCACAAATTTATATTAACAACGTCGAGTACTGGGACTTGAATGGAAAGTTTAGATGAAATTAATTTCTCGCAATGTTGTCATAAATATACCAATTATTAATTAACGTTTTCTTTTACATTTTTTACTTTAAAATTGCGATCAGGTAATCTTTCATTACTATACTGTAAGCCGAGTTAATTTAAACTCTTGACAGATGACTGCTAATCTTGTAAAAAAACGGAGATAGCCGAAATCCCTTTCATTGGAAGCAACTGTTTGCTTTCAAAATTAGCCGGATTATTACTATTTCAAACTTATGTCAAATGACTGCACGATTCATGCTAAACTGAATTTGAATTTTTACTCAGGCTTCCCGCCTCTTATTACGTAGTATTTACATCCTCTTTGTATGTCAAGGTGACATAAAGGCATAAAAGGTATTTATTTTCTTAAAATAATTGATTCATTTAGAATTATTTTTGATGTCATTTCTAATATACTAGATACTACTACCGCTTCGGAAACAAATGGCGCTTTGAGAGAGAAGAAGCGGCGCAAGAAACTAGTAGGTAGTAAAACCAGCCTTCGTTTTTTTGCGTTCTTTTAATTGAAATATTCAATATTGTACTGTCATTGCTATTGCTATAAAATAATCATAATCTAGTCCCAGGCAGTCGGAACACTTAGATATTCAGCTGTGGAGTAATAGGATTTACGACAAAGCCATATTAGATAAGGCCTAAAACGTGCCTGGGACTTTATTATGTATCATATGAAGCCTACAAGAATTAGTTAGAAGCAATCCTTTACTTCTAGTGTTATAATAATGAAAATCACTATTAAGTGCAGGGTGACAAATGCATATGAAGTGCCGTTCTTATTTTGTAGGTTTTCAAGAACCCTAAGCAGAACTAATAAATATTATCATCACAAAATCATTATATATGTAATCTTCAATAAAAATAGTTGAGAATGTGTATTTAAATCGAAAACATAAAAAAATGTATAAATGTATAAATGCTTATCACCGTGCTGTGTACAAACCTTGTATCTTCAATATTGGTGACGCATGAATCTTTTAAATCTTACCTGAAACAAAGAATTTTTACCATATTATATCAGTTGTTTACACATTTGTTGTTAAACAATTCATTCCATCACTGGTCAGTGCTCTGATTGATGTATCAGCTCTAGATACCAGTGGGAGGCTCCTTTGCGCAGGATGCCAGCTAGATTATGGGTACCACAACGGCGGCGCCTATTTCTGCCGTGAAACAGTTATGTATAAGCATTATTGTGTTTCGGTCTAAAAGGCGTCGTAGTTAGCGAAATTACTGGGCAAATATAATTTGAAGACTTAAGATCTTATATCTCAAGGTGACCAGCGCAATTATAGTGCCGCTCAGTCTTTTTGGATTTTTCAAGAATCCTGAGCGGTACTACATTGTAATGTGCAGTGCGTATCAATAACCATCAGATGAACGCCCTGCTCATCATGTCCCCTATTCTCATAAAAAAATACCACAGTTATTCAAGTAACTAAGTTAGATTTAAGGAACCAAACTGATATGTTGAGCCATTTGCGGTATCGCCATAATACGGCTACCACTGAGACGTGCATGACTTAACCTTTGAGATAAGCATATTATTACTCATTAGATACCAAGACTTTATGTTGCCTCACATTCTTGATAATGTAATGTTACACACATATTAGCGAACTTTCTAGAATCTGTGATAATACCAATAAGTAGGTACAAACATAAACTTATTATGCCTACTACTCTATTAAGTCGAGTTAGTACCTTAGTCCTTTGTTAAGCGATGTACATATTGTACGCTTTTACAAAATGATCCCAGCAAATGTACAAAACAATTAGTGTTGCGAAATTAAAAAGAATATGAAACCTTTTTGTGGTAAAAGTTATAAAAACAAACTGTTGAGTTGCGCACTAAAGAGCCATCTATCGAAGACTTTGTGAACTTCAATTCGTACTGTAAACAACAGTTCAAGTTAAAAGACGTTCAGTAGCATTTTTTACACTTCAGAACCTTATGATTATAAATTCAATGAACAATGATTGCTATAATTGGCATAACAATGTGATTTCTTTATGAAACTCAACGTTCCTAAGTACCTACAATTGCCAAATACAAACTGGCTTTGTAGCGCCATCTCCATGAGGGAGTCGTAACTTGTATACTACTTTCCTGAAAACGAACTGAAAATGCACAGATGGCAGCACTTGTTGAATCTAAAGTCTGAACCAGTATCTGAACCTTCGTTTTAGAGGTCTGGTTTGGGCTGAAGTCTGTAGATGGCGTTTTACGCAAAAACCTTATAAAATTTTAGGTCACCTCAAAAAATCTGTAAATAATTTTTGTAGAGACTTATATTTTAATTTTGAATTTGTACGTCATCATATTAACATAATGCTATTTGATGCGATGTTAAATTAAACTAAATTTCTTTTCATGACATCACCTTAATAATACCTACGAAGTAGCAATGTTAATTCTAAGCTGTCCAGAACAATAATTGAAAAATATATTTCAAAAATCATACATAGCCGTTACTGACGCAGGCAGTAGCACTGAAACGACAGCCACAAAGCGTTATCCTCGCATTTGTGGTTTCCGCAGGCTCAAATTCGGTAGGTAATCTTCATGAATTATGTCATACGCATGTTAGGTTATTAGGGGCTATTTGGAATAATGAATTAGACGTATCCTACGTTATAAAACCATTATCACAGCTAACGATACATTACAGCCAATTTGAAGGAATTAATTATATCGACAACCGGTATAGCCGCTAGAGGTCACGGGTTCGAATCCCGTTAGGTGCATATTAATGTTTGTTTCCAAGTCATGGATGTTTATATGTATTAATGTATGTTTAAGTAAGTATATTGTATTAAATATATCGTTGTCTTGTACCCATAGTACAGGATATGCCTAGTTTGGGGCAAGATAATTTGTGTAAGAGTGTGTCAATATTATTATTATTATAAATCGTATTCAATGTCGATTATCTCAATATATTATATACATTATTATAATTCACTGGCCTACTTGATATGTAATAATTCGAAAATATGGTTATCTAAAATTTTATTTTAGATTTATAGATTAGGTCGAGAGTTCAAACCAATTACAACGAATTTAACATATTTTGTAGGTAATAGAGTTATAACAGATAAGCTGTTATATTTGTGTATTAAAGTGAATCTTTTATTACATCGTCTCAAACTTTTTCGTCTGTGTGTTGCATGTCGCGTGACGGTCGGGCGGCGCCTATAGCTCGCAGCAGCTGACCGTGTATTGTATAGACTCATTTGTGCAGGTGCTCCACGCTATTTTGTTTGTTTTTGTCAGTGTTTAATGTAAATGTTGTTATTTATAAAAGTGAAACTTTTAGTTAAATGTCTATAATGTGGAAAAAAAGTTTCACTTTTACCGTGGTTTCATAAAACCACACAATTTTATATTAAGGAACTAGAATGCCTAAAAGTTTCGTAACGATAAAACAACACAAAAATTAAGTTACACTTTATGTTATACAATTAGTAAGATACACAATCTTCATTTTGCCATCAATTTTACTATTGATGATACCTTAGTGGATTGATCTCACTCCCCTATAAATAAACAAAAATTAATGAATTTTTGTGAATCCTCAGACCTTTTTGTGAAAGAAGGTAACTTAGAGGTTTTAAATTACCTTTGAAATACTAGGCGGGCCTTTTAATATAACTACCCTTTAGTAGATTGAATTAGAAGGTTTACTTTTCAACTTCAATGGACCTCAGATCTTAGCTTTCTGTTGTTCATTTCAACTAAATTCGGCCACACGTTTTCTGCTCATCAGACAAAAGGGCTCTTAATAGAATATAAATGAACAAAGCTGTG
Source organism: Leptidea juvernica (assembly GCA_949711755.1). Classification (NCBI taxonomy): domain Eukaryota; kingdom Metazoa; phylum Arthropoda; class Insecta; order Lepidoptera; family Pieridae; genus Leptidea; species Leptidea juvernica. The sequence continues at coordinate 996,944 of CATIXQ010000031.1, forward strand.
TCAGCAATATTATTATATTGATAAGTTAATGTGTTAATAAGCGCTACCAACGTCATGGAGCCATAAGATATCCCCTATTAATAATTAAATTTATTTAACTACTGTTATTCATAACTGTCTTACGGCCGTTCCCAATATACTATCTACAGATAAACATAACTGACTACCTTCTACTGTCAGTAATTAGCTGACAATAATCTGAAGCTGTCCATGTCCAATATACTCGATAACTCATTATTATCGCCCTATATTGGGACGCATTAATTGCAATTTCCATACAAACTTCTATCGCTGGTAAGCTATACGTCGTCCCATTGACAGACAGTGTGTACGGATAAGGTGAGTTACCGTCGATAAGTTTTTTGGGACAGAAAAGTCAACGATAGTTACGATTTTTATCTCAAGTAAGAGATAGTCTGAATATTGAGAACGGCCATAAGTAATGTTATTTTATATAATTATCACTGTGATTAGAAATATCTATAATGTCATATAATATTTAGATCTTTAGTTAACATGATTCGTTTAAGTTATTTGGCGCTACAGCAGTGCCAACTAACAGTTGGTAACATCATCAATGTAGATGGTTGTGCCTTATATAAGCTAGAGTGCTAAGTTAATGGCCAGGCTTTCCCCAGTTTTCCTGGACTCTTTCCTCTAAGACCATAATATTGTATTAGCCTATAAGTTAAGGCGACACTAAATGCCAGCGACCTTGAGCGATATGAGTTCATGGCTGCCGGCCCGCGATCAATGTAACAAAGCCAATATTTTCAAAATTCTTGCGTTGAACACAGTTTATAAGCTTACAATCATCGTTATTCACTACTAATCTGAATTAATGAACCTACACAAAAAAGTACAAGCTATAAGAATAACTTTTCTGAGAGAAGTACCAAAAAAATGCGTCACGCCATGCCAAAAAACTTGTTTAACTTCAAAGAAAAGTGGTAGTTCAAAAAGGCTCGGCAGTGTTAACTATAACCAACAGCAAGCATTAGCAACCTAGAAATAAGACTTAAGGATATGTGTAACAGAATTAAGTATTGTTCATAGCTCGAAATGCTATACTTTCACCACAAAACTTGTCTAAAAACACAATGTTTGCGTGTTTTCTGCTTAGTCTTCGCCTTAAATTAAGTCTGATCCCCCAACTCGTAGATAGGGTTATAGATGTAAGTTTTCTGATACCTACATTTATGGCTTAAATTGTTAATTGCTTCTATAATTAGATAGTAATTATATAGCATAATAGTAAATAAAGAAATTTGTAATTTGAATATTTTTCGAGTATTCATTATTCATTGTGATTTTTAAGTGGAAACTATACAAATACATTAATTATAAGAATTCTGTGTGTTCAAATTACCAACCCCTTCTACAGATGTGATCCAAATGGTGGTTAATAACAAAACCATAAAATAGGTTAACTCTAGATTATTTTAATGTTATCATATTTCTACGGAGAAAATGAGCGTACGTTAACCTCAAACGACTTCACAAAGGGAAGTGTGCCAGCCAACCAAACTAAATTAAATAATGTTCTAAAATGAGACATGGATGTGAGAGCCTAGCTTTACTTGTGGCTTGGCGTTCAAAGGGCACATTATTATTCGACATTTTGGAGACATTTAAAGTAACCGCATTTCTGGTATTTAATTAGCTGTTCATATTACATAAGTAACCGCTGATGAACAGTCCATTTACTCCTCTGCCTAAAATATAATAAGAATGATATATGAGACATATGGGAAAATAAATAATGCAAAAAAATATTTGAAATTTACGGAGAGGAATTTTTGTTGAATTTAAACAAAAAAGCAATTGTGTGTTTCTCGGCCAACCTGATTTGACTTGATTCAACTTGACCCCTACTTCACGGCCGGCTGTAATGCGAAAGAAGCACGAAATAAAATTTAAGCGATGGAATAATAGTTTTACTATAAGAAATGCATTCAAAGCTTTTGGTTAATTTAAAGAGATATCAAGTTGCAAAGAAAGCAAAAACCTATTTCGAGCTCAATATCTGTAGTAGCATTTCTGTGCTCAGGTATATTGACGAATGCAGGCCTTAGGTTAGAGCCTCTCCGTGTCATTCAGCAAAACATCAAAGCCTGTTTCATCAACTGGCACATGACAATAACTAGATACAACCCAATTGGTGACGAAGCTATGAATTATAAAGTTAACTACACCATTACGTAGAGACGCGTATTGTCAATTGTACGTGAATGGAGAGAAATATTTCATTTTTGCAACTGAATTAATAGTGACGTGATTAAAATAAAAACGACGAAGGCTGAATTGCGGGTTTGCAAAATGAATTGATTAGTTTGACGATGCTATTTTTATTCATTTTGCCGAGGAATAATTTGGTGGCATTGTATGAAGTTAGTTTATCTGCACAAATTTATTTATTTACTTTATTGGAGACAAAAACAGAAACAAAAGATTAAATACACATTCAAATAATAATAAAAATAATAACAATTGTTCCCTTGGAACGTCTCACTGAAAACGTAGATGTTTCAGATAAAAGCGACATTTGCTTAGGTGCAAGCGTGCACGCACAATTTACAATAAAAGTAAATCGCAGCAAAGGTAAGTAAAACTTAACAAAAGTAAGCTATATCATTGCAAAATCAGAATGTTATAGAAAACAAAAATAATAAGATTAAAGATTTATGTTGATTATAGAGATAAATGGGATATAATTTGTATTAGTGTGATAAAGTCTAATATAACATGATGATATCGGTAAAAGGCCAGAGCAACATAGTCAAATGAAATAAATGGAGGTCCATACTGGTATCCAAACAACCATATTCAATTACTGCAACTACAAACTTTAGAAAAGATTTTGTTATCGCAGATCTCATTATTACAGAACTACAAGACAAAATTCATGGAAGCACAGGATCGGATGGAATCAAACGCATGGAAAAACGAGACGGTTTCATAGTTGGCGGGGACAAAACAAGTTAAGCAGAACTTTAGCCATATTACGTGACATGGTAAGAACCAGCTGCAAAACTCATCAGGGAAATATTAATGGGATACAAAGATCAGCGAGAAGGCGGAAATCATGGCAAAAAATATTGAGAAACTGGTTTGGATCTAGTACTGAGTCCCTTTTCAGTGCATTCAAGATGAAATTAAGCATGATGATCGTCAACACTGAGAAGACGAAATAAAGAAGAATCGAGAGCCAGTTGGAAACAGCAAATAGGTTTAGTGTACGATTGTGGATATTCTGAAAACTTCCAGAAATAGCACTTCTCTTCCACGCTTTAAAATTGGTTACCGCAACCAACAAGTTGACCTCAACGATACAATTAAGTTGCTGCACCGAACGTAGCAATCGAAACGAAGAGAACTGAAAACTTTGTCAATCACCAAAACTTGTATCTAAGTCTGTAAATGTTCTTAAAACTACATGAATGTTGTCAGAAATAACTCATTACAAGTTGCTAGTTGCTAAAACTCCGACATCGGTCTTGCTAAATAAGCTCAATAGCTTGTATTTTTTTTTATTTAATTGTAGAACAAAGAACGTTCATGCAGCAAGTATTACAGCTGATTTTTTTGGAAGGTATGCGAACTTTTTGCTGGTCATTCTACGATTTGATTGTAAGTGGAAAGATCCTTGAAAGCCGCACTGTGGAAGTTTCAAATTTACTTGGAACATATTGAAATTCAAAATATAATAAATTAAGTTATATTATTTCGCAGGACTCGTTCAAGTAACTTGTTACGATTTATCATGTAAGATTCGTCTTCTTTTAAAGAAAAGTGAACTGGAATGTATACGGGTGCAAAAGGAGCCAAGGGGATCTCTATTTTCTAATTGAAATTTCGTACAATAAAATTAAATAGGTCGCTACTTTCCTAAGTTGTGGAATCACTAAGAAAGTCATTTATAGCAACCTTTACCACACAAACATTTTTTAACAATTCTTTTGAATTTCGTAACACATTAATTGTTTTCTATTATATATCATATTCTGTGATCATGTTGTAAAAGCTTAGATTATGGATTGGTATCCTCTGCACTCCTAGGTACCACAGGCATAGTCGCAAAGTGCGGTAACTAATACTACGCCCAAGTGAGCGTACTCGAGCCAGTCTCGAATAATGTGTGATTTTGACGTGCCACATGTTCTGATAAACATTGCTAATAATTGAAAATAAAATTACGGGTTGCGTAATTAAGAAGAATTAAGAAAGACACTGGGATCACATATAATAAGTAAGTATTTTATTAATTTCAATGTAAAATAACACGAAGCGTATTTTCCAAAATTTGAAAGATGCCATTGAGTGCCAAGATGCTACGCACACAAGAATCTAATAGTTGCCGTAATAAGGAGGGTAGAGGCAAGGAGAATCATCTGTGTATATGAAAAAGTATGCGTCAAAATGCAAAAATTAGGTTGGCGCTACAGTCGCATCAGGGTTAATCTTAAAAGAAGAGCCAAATATAAAATAATACTAATCAAACATTAGCCTATAATAATTCTTTAAGGATATATTTACTACATTATTTTGTTACAACGTAAGTTATTAAAATTTAGAATAATAATGAACTACTTTAGTCGACATTGAAATTGTTAACTCGGCATACTTAAATTTGTTCACTTTTGCTACATTCCCGATACTTCATACCATACCCTGTGCCTACACAGCGCCATTGTGGAAGTTTTTTGAACTGTTATTTACAGCATAAGCTGGACACTTTTTCAACTTTTCTCCGACTGATTCTCCTTGCCTCTACCCTCCATAGACAAGAAGAAGCATTGCGCTAACACACTTAAATTTTATAAATGCGAAATAATTTTGACTTATGACTGTCTTCTTAACTATTCCTACACACATTTTTCTTCATTCAAACCTTTTCTATTATTATGAAATTCTTCAAATCAAATTAACAAAATGAGGTCTTATGGAAACTTGAACCTGTAGGAGACATTTAGCTGCAAGGCAAACATTATCCTATACAAACAAACAGAAGTAGAACAGTAATATTAATAAAGTTACTGGACTCCACCGTTATTACCTTGAATTTCATATGAGAGGACACAATATTCAAACACAAACAGTAATTGCCCCAAGTTGATCTGTTCTGTGAACTTGTGTAGCAATTAGTTTTATACGCTTTACATTACTTGTACCTGTTTTTATCTATGTATAGATTTAATGGTTTAGTTCCGACGTTAAACCACTCACATAATTTATAATAAAAAATAAAAAAGCCTTATATTTCTTGCAAAAAAAAATAATAAAAATTAGGTACGAGACGAGCAGGACGTTCAGCTGATGGTAATTGATACACACTACCCATTACAATTCAGTGCAGCTCAGTATTTTTGAAAAACCCAAAAATTTCTAAGCGGCACTACTGTTGCGCTCATCACCTTGAGACATAAGATGTTAAGGCGAAGAGTAAGCAGAAAACATGCAAATAAGGTGTTTTTAGACAAGATTTTTGGTGAAAATATAGCATTTCGAGCTATGAACACTACTTAATCCTGTTGCATATATACGTAAGTCTTATTTGTAGGTTTCTAATGCTTGCTGTTGGTTATAGTTTTCACTCCAGAGCCTTTTTGAACTACCACTTTTCCTTGCAGTTAAACAAGTTTTTTGTTATGTCATGACGCATTTTTTTAGTACAACTCTCAGAAAAGTTATTCTTATAGCTTTACATTTTTGTGTTGGTATATTTATTCAGATTAGTAATGAAAAACGAGGATTGTAAGCATAAAAACTGTTTACCACGCAAGAATTTTGAAAATATTGGCTTTGTTACATAGATGGCGGGCCGGAAGCCGTGAACTCATATCGATCAAGGTCACTGGCATTTCGTGTCGCCTTAAGATCATTTACCCGGTAATTTCACTAGCTACGGCGCCCTTCAGACCAAAACACAGTAATGCCTACACATTACTGCATCAAGGCAGAAATAGGCGTTGTGGTACCCGTAATTTTGCCGGCATCCTGTGCAAAGAAGCCACTGTTACTTATTTCATTCATATACACACACTTATGCACAGTAAAGCCAAACTTAGTAGGAATGTCTGATGAATAGATGACTTTAACGAAAGTCTCCAAAAATCTTTTGTATATAAACGGCAAAATAAACGGAGGATATCATTAGCTCTGTCCATATTTTACGGAAATATCTCACGCAGTGCGATGTTCAAGGATACAAAGGGAAAGGCATCAACATTCCGTGTTCGAGAGGCTTTGTAGGGCGGTAGGGCGGGTTTTATTAAATATGGCGTTACGTTACGCCAGTGACAGCCCAACGGACCCATGTTCTCCTTGGACTCAATGACGATTGCCACGCAAAGTGCTCTTAATACACGCACACAAAGGCACCAATTACATGCTCTCCACGATGATAGCTCTTTGTGTACACAAAATTGGGCTGATGAAGCCAAACAGCAAACAATGCATTAGGACTTCATAAAGGCTTAACAATACACATAAATAAAAATGAGATAACTATTTTTATATGTAACGGGACGAGTAGGACTTTCAGCAGGTAGTAATTGATACGCCCTGCCCAATACAGTGCCGCTCAGTATTCTTGAAAAACCCAGAAACTCTGAAAGGCACTACTATTGCGCTCGTCACCTTGAGGCATTAAGATGTTAAGTTTCATTTGCCCAGTGATTTCACTAGCTACGGCGCCCTTCAGACCGAAGCACAATAATGCTTACACAGTTCTGCTTCACGGCAGAAATAGGCTCCGTTGTGGTACCCATAATCTAATGGTATCTTGTGCAAAGGAGCCTCTCACTGTCAAACGAAGCTTCTACCATAAATATCTTAATATAGTAATTTAATCCAGTTAACGTATCGACCGTTTTTTAACGAAGATCTAACACAAAATCCAAATCAATGCCCAGTTTGCAAAGGTTTGGTAAATGACCAACGCTTGAGAATTAGTAGTACCATAGTAATGATATTATCCACGGCCAGTATTCTATTTCTAAAATAGCATAAGATTTTTACTAATTGATATAATTAGAATATTTATAGCTTTATTATATATTACGTCAACTTATGATTAAATAATACATTAAGTTTATTCCTCAACGCATGTGGAGAATATTTTCTGAAAAGCCAAGAACTTAATGTTGCTTCAACTACAGGTTCGAATTAAAATTCCCGCAAATATTAAATTATCAATTTCATAAGTATAAAACGCAGCATATTAAAAAGTATAGCAGAAAGAACCTATTGCTTACATGTCAAATTAAAATAAGCTTTATTCAAATAGGCTTGATCTAAGCTCTTTTGAATCGTCATTCTTAATATTTCTAACCTCATGAGAAGGACATAATGGAGGTAAGATTATATGGATTTGATTCTTGAAGAGTATTCCAATATAATATAATAAATAGAAAAATAGTCCTTCAAGAAGATATAAGGCTGTATCTATAAATTGACGTGAACAAAATTGTTGTCTATTATATTGCAAGTAGGCACGTAACAATCCTCGAATCTGACGTGCTTCATTACCAAATTAAAATTGTATGGTTGCAAGAAAAAAAAAAATGGTTAAAATATCATTTGCAAAGTTTAAAAAATATTAAAGATAACTTACAGATTTTTTTTTTAATTTTAAATTGCACCAAGCAAAATTCCAGCAGATTTTAAAGTAAATCTATATTGATATTATAAATAGGAAAGATTTTGTTACTCGTTCACCTAATTCGAGTATTGAAATTGAACTTTGCAAATACACAGTAAACCTTTTGTAAACCCACACAGATTCTATAAATGCGAATGTCGTGTAATTAGATGAAATCTAACTGAAATCGTTTGCCTATAATACTGAAATTATGGCAAAGGTTTTTGAAACATAATACTAAAAATAATTGAATGATATTTTGTACAGAACTTGAGGATAAGTTAGGAATGAATACTATATTATAAATGGAATCTCAGGAAGCTTTTTACAACCAAATATCACGCGAACATATATATTATACAACTCTGAAATGTTGTGTTAAGAAAATTTACTTAAATTGCAGAGTTGGAAGTTTAATGAAAGGCAGTGTAAGATTTCGAAAGGTTTTCAAAAGGCAGTCACAGGTAAGTTGGGTCGAGGGCAAAGGCTCTTGACACGGCGCCATGGGACCACGTCGGCAACTGTGACCCTTCCCGCTCACTTTCTGCTTATAAGAAATGTCTGAGTCGCTAATATTGTCAAGGTTCACTGTTATTTACTTGGATGTATGAATAATTTATTGAAGGAAGAAGACGTAGCTTGTCACGCACACTAAAGTAATAAACCTGGCCTGTTTTAATCGATGCTCTATCAGCAGGAGACTATATCTAGACGGATAAATTTTCTAAAATTGAAAACTCATCTTTCGAAATAAAAAAAAATTGTATCAAGTTTTTTATTCGCAATTTAGTCCTAAACTAATGAATCGAATTTAATCAAATTTTGCAAAGTGTGTGCAGTTTAAACCAACTTTAGAGATAGGATAGTTTTTATTTCGATACACAAATTTTTTGTTTCAAATTTTATTTCTGTGTTTCTGTTAATTATCTGGAACATATTTTCTTTCAACCTGCTACACAAATATCAAACCATATAATATAACTATTTTGTTAAGAGAAAAAAGTTTTATAATTCATAATTATTGTAAATTTGTATTTCTTTTATTCATTTCTGAACGCACCAAAATACTAAGGTTTTCTTGAACGCCCATAAAAGAATCTTTTTGAACTTGTCATAATTTTTAATATATAAAAATAAATCTAGTATTGGTTTAGAATAAACGTTTTATTCTTAGCTCAATAATAATTAACAAAGCTACCCCGAAACACTCAATAAAACCCATCATATTTCTCATGGCGAATCTGGCTATCAAAAAATATCCGATATTAGCACGTTCAAACAAACAAACATAAACCTCATGTTCCTCCATTGATTAAGAAGGCGGAAGGTATTGAGGGAAAGAACTGCCAATGCTATTACTAGAAGAATTACAAAAGCTTCTCCAGACTTAAGTTGGTCTTTTTATACATACCCAGGTCATATACAGTTAGGCCGTAATACAGTTTTAAAAACTAGTGCGGAGGGTAGTTTAAAATCTTTCTGTAGTACTCAATTTAATAACACTTCTTTTGTAACGGGCTTAGTAACTCAATCGGTTCGTTTATTATTTAAGTGTAATTGTTTTTTCTAGTGAATATTTGCAGGTAACAAAGTTTTAGTACCTTTTTCACGTAATGTTTTAATGTGATTTCTTAGTGGGTCTTACTGGGTATTGCATTGTTTAGTACTAAAGCAATTAAAAATGTTACGCTAGTAAGAAAGATATAATATTGCAATAGTGTTAGTGTTATAAATTAATAAAAATACTTGTAGTAATTAGGTCTGGTTGTCGAAATACAGGTGACTCCTTGATTGGCTCCAGATGCTAAAACATTACATTCATTACATTTATTTGCTTTTTAATTAGAACATGTACTTTTTGTGAAACAATTAAAAAATAAATATAGAAGTTGATCCAGAAAATCAGAAGAAAGTCTATTCCATGATCTGAACGAAAGTTGACTTCAAAATATATTTTTACGTAACATTTAATCCATCTATGAGATTACAATTACGTGTTTAAATATAAATTCAATATTTATAATAAAAAATGATAAACTCATAAACAATTTTAAATGTTTTCTTTATTTTATCTTCAATGTAGAAAGAATTTGTGGGATTTCGTAAATCTACAACGTGGCGTATTTATGGGTTCCCAGAGACAAGCGTACGGACTGAGATAAGAATGGAGTAAGGTTACGAAGGGTGAAGTTTTCAGGTAGACAGTTGACAATATTTGTTTTAAGCAAAAACGGCTAAGAATATCTGATATTTAGTCGTGACCTTAAAGGGATTCTTTAATATTAGTAACTTTACTTCTATGATATAAAATGAAATGAAATGAAATGATGTATTTGTATGAATCGTGGTAACATAGTTGTAAACAAGTAATAGGTGTACAGCACAATTCGCCAATATATCGGCATACAAATATTTGTCATATATTGGAATTTTTATATTTATACGTCATTAATACACATTAAATAGCTTAAATCAATAATATAATATAAAATAAACATTAGTTTGTAGGTACCTCTCAAAATAACATTTAAATACTATTATTTTTGGCTAAAAGAATTCTTTTAAACTATAAAAGCCAATATCTATTAGCCATAATTTTAATTTTTTATGCATTATTGTTTTAGGCATCTCTCTAATATTCTTTGGAAGGTGGTTTATATTAAAAAAATCTCAATAAATATAACATTTAAACTGAAATAAAGTTGTTGATCAAATTTATGTTATTTTAAATATAATTTGATATTTTATTTATTTAAATCGGCTTTAATGACGATCCATCGGTGTTGGTACCGACGAGTTATGAACCAGTCAGTGGAAGTATACTCCTTAAGCTTAAATATCATTAAATTCTACCGGTTAGGGAGTAACTTATAATATTGACTAAATAATACATTATTTTAAAGTGACATCCCTCACTTCTATATTGATAGTGGATCGTAAATCTTGGTTTGCCTTGTTCAACTCTCAGGTAGTGGCGCCATCTACAGGATCTACTTTACAAATTTAATTTAAATATTTATTAAGTTTAATAAGCTATTAATCCACAGACATACATTCACATTAGCATATTTGAGATTCATTACTAAGTATAAATCCCTTCTGAAAGTCCCTACTCAACGCGCCTAAAAGTTTTGCTTCAATAGTTCAAAGCCATAATTAAACCAAAACAGTTTGATTTAATGTTTTAAGCTTATAAAATCGAACAAGTTCTGGGAATGAATAAAATAAAATATTAAAACTATTAAAATATGCAACGAGGAGCGCGTAGAACAATGAACACGGACCGAATTAAAATATATTTATGGTTATTGATTTACACGATGTGGAAATTTAAAGTATTCGTTTACATTTACGCCAACTGAATATAAATTATTTCCCTGTTTTAATTAACAATATAAAAACGTTTAATACAAAGAATAGGCAATCAATTGGTAAGTATTGTTTTGGTTAGCGTCCTTCAAACCGTATCACAAAAACGCTTGCTGATTTCCCCCTTATAGTAAAACAAGGCACCCTGGTATCCGGTATCTTACACAAAGAAGTCTCCCACTAGTAAAATTTAATTCTATTTAAATGAAATATCAGCATTGATGATAAAAGATTAAGGAATTTGCTTATAAGATCGCCTTAGGCTATTTAGAGACGTCGTTACATTGTGTGTCTTCTACCGCATTTAACACGGGGAGTGTTCCGAAGAGCTGTTTAATCTGATTACTGCCGCCAAAATCCAGCTTCGCACGACACGCCACAAGTTAGGATATCATCCTCACCCTCTGGATGTGTGACGGTCCTCCACAGTGCGGTTTTCAAAGAGCTTTCTTCCACGGAAGGCAGATCATTCCACAGCTTTATAGTAACAAAGCTGTGCAATGAGCTTCCTGTGCGGTTTTTCCGGGACGATACGACATGGGTACCTTCAAAAAAAGCGCGTACACCTTCCTTAAAGGTCGGCAACGCTCCTGTGATTTCTCTGGTATTGCATTTTTTTGCAACAGGTACACACACCACCCGTGTTACATACACGGGTGGTGTGTACGGGGCGTGTGTGAATTTTAGAATGACTGGTAGATTTTTTAGCTACCTTGTTTCATTGTATAATATGCATGTTGTAGATTTTTTTTGTAATTTTTTTATGATTATATTCGTAACAATTACGATTATTGTTTCTGTTAATTTATTATATATAAGATAGAAGTAAGTAGTAGAAATTTAAATCACACTCGCAAAAATAAGAGATGTAGTTGAAAAACACACATCAAATACCACCCTCCGTATGTCAAAATTTGAAGCCAACTTAAAATTTCTAAACAAAACCGTATAAAAATGTTGCCTTCAAAACAGTAATACAATTAGTTACGTTGAAATGCAATGCGACCGGAGAGGTACAATGTTGTAACCGTTCCACTCAGAAGAAGATCTAAATGGCAAATTAAATATAAATGTAGTTCCATCACATAAAGGAATCCTGCCATTTGTTAAGCGTACACATCACACGACGCATTAGGAAGATTAAAACTTGTAAAAGCACAGAAGCAACTGCTTTCATTCTGTCAGTTTCCAACGTGACTGAAGAATAAGAAATTCCGACACAATTCTTCCGCAGTTGTTACAAAAGGCAACACATACAATACAAATAAATGTGGATACTGTCGAACAATGCTCAAATACGTACCAATAAAACGATATTTAGGTACTAAGCTATTGCAAAATACAATTTCGACCGTTCGTTTAATAAATTACAATTTTTGTTAAGCACAAATCTTCTTTTGGACAAATATAAGTAGTGTGCTAACTTTACTATGTTCAACTTCTTATAAAATTTTATGCAATTTATTTGTATGTTGTGTTGTTATCAACGGTGCTTCGGCTTTTAACCCATAAACACCAAGGCTATCCCCTGCACTGTTTCTTCTGACAGCACAGAGTATACTTCCTACACCTGCCAAGATGTCCCGGGATAGCGTCAACGAGAACTGAAACAAACTTGTGTCTGAAATCGAGACTATGCTTTGCAAAGTCTCGGAATGGGGCCCACAAAATTTTATCCAATTCAACCCCAAGAAGACAAAAGACTCCCTTTGTCGTATCCCCACTATTCAAGATCACTCCTCTAACTGCCACAGAACCGATACGACTAAGGGACCTTCAAGAAAAGAGTATACTCCCACCTTAAAGGCCAGCAACGCACCTCTTGAAACCTGTTGTTGTGGATGTTCATGTGCGGTTGCCTCACCTCTCCCCATCGCATGAGCCGTTTGCCCGTTTGCCCCCTCTTATATAAAAATAAATGTGTCTTTTACCATACAATACTGTAGTTATACGTCTGGCATTCCACAACCGTGCGTTTTTCGAGAAACTTCTTGCCTCGTACAGCCACTTTATTGGATCAATTACCGATTGCAGTTTTCCCGAACCAATAAGACTTAGGGACCTTTATGCTGACAGCGTACTCAAAACTTTAACACTGGTAACGCATCTCTTGACTTCTGGTGTTGCAAATGTCTATAGACAATTTCCCTTAAAAATAATGTTATGTAATGTAAGCATGAGAGACGAAATGAATGTAGAGGAAGCGCGTGAGATTTGTAAGGATAGAAGCAAGTGGCGTTCTGTTGTTTCTGCCTACCCTGTCGGGAAAAGGCTTTATGTGTGTGTGTGTGTGTGTGAGAAACTTACCAATGATAAGCCGAAACAGGCTGGCGGCAAGCAAGCCAAGGTCTGGAGAGTTAGCCATCAGTTACATTCCCGTATCCAACCCAACTTGGAACAGCCATCACACATGCTCCAACTCCGAAAAGATTCAACAACACTGATCCATCGGTTCGTCACACTCAGCACTGATTCTAAATTATAGTCATGATCAAAGATGGCTTCGTTATTGAGTAAATAATGATTTAATAATACTATTATCAAGTTTTACGTACAACTGGTACGGTGTATGTGGATTGATGCATCTACTATACTCATTAAGTTTGTATTTACGTATTAATTATAACATTTTTTTTTACTTAATCACACGCGTTGAGAATTTGACGTTTGAGTATTTTTGTAACTGAAATGATTTGTAAAAAGATGAAGCTGTAAATTTTGATTGATGAGAGTGGCGGTGAGTTTCTTTGCGCTTCTTCTCATCAAAACACACCCCTTTACGAAGTGGCAGTAGATATAAAAAGAAAATAAAACTTATTCATAAGAGTCATTTCCTAGACCTACTTAAATAAAGTGATTTTGATTTGATTTGATTATCTGATGGAATACCTTACAAGCCAATCTTGAAACCGACAGATAGACAGTCAGCGATATTACTTCTGCACGTTCTAGAAAATAATACGAAATGTGTAATAAATCGTGTGAAGTCAGACAAACTTTTTTAATTTAATGTTCAGCTTTATAACTTTGGCTTCCTGATTTATGCCCCAAGGCACTCAATTGTTATTGATAGACAATTTAATGTATTCCCTTCTATTTCGAACACTTCCTGTAATTTACAAAATAAATAGCTTTCTAATTCACAAATAAAATTTAAAAACAAACTTCTATACCTCTCGCGTCCCGTGCGCGTTCTCTTGCAACCGAGCTAACCGTTCGAGTGAAGTATCGTCATAAAATCTTGTATGCTTTGTTCAACTCTCAAGTTGTGGCTTCATCTACAGGATCTAATTTACAGTTGATAACCTGCTCAACCCCAGTATTTGCATATTAGTTGTTGTTTTTAAAGTGATCTAAAATTTTATTTGTGTATTAATCCTAGAAGTTAGGGTGATCACTTTAAAAACATAATAAATTGTATAGCATTCTTGCCCAGTTGATTTTTATTTACAAACTCATAAATAACCTTATAGACTGTCCAGATATTCTTCAAAATATTGGCATTTGTGTGCAGTCATTTAATTGTCGAATAGGTACTTATTCCCCAATATTTATTAAATTTTATAGAAATAACTACGGATTAAACTCTCCCATTCAACTCATATGTGTAAGCTATAATAAAATATTTAAATTAGATCATAACATCGATATATTTTCAAATATTAACTTTTATAAAAAACAGGTGTCCCTGTCATTAAAAGGCTTAAATATAGATTAGTAACTATGTAATTAGTATTAGTAGTAAATTCATTATTGTTATTTTTCTAATTTGTTTTTAGCATTAGTTTTTTAGTTTAGTAACGATGTGCATACCTTTAATTTAGATATGTTAATATTATTAATGTTTATCTTATTCGTATGTGTAAAATTATGTATCTAGTTGTCAAGCCTTAATAAATAAATAAATAAATTCTAATTTTATTTCAGCTGTCGAGATGCAGTTGAAATAAGCGACTGTTAAAGACGAATGATTGTCGAGCTAAGACACGAAAACGAGAAAAAGTTAAGCTTGGTTGACAACACAAAAGACACAGTGCACGTAATTGTGACTCGCAGTCGTTATTAAAAGAAAAATACGCTCCCTTTTGAACGGCTCAATGTATAAGAAACACTGCGGTTGTGATACCATTGACCCAGATAGAGACTAAAATGCAAATTTTAATACTTTGTTCTTAAGATATTTCTAAGACAGACTAAATAGAATGTTTACAACAAATTAATCGTACTATAATATTATTAACGCTAAAATTTGAAAGAATGCATGGATTTATGTTTGTTACAGTTTCACGCAAAAACTACTGAATGGATTATGATAAGACATCATGTCAATGTAACATATATTTAATTTAGAAGTATAATATTTTGTGAATTATACAAAATACTAGCTGATATTAAAATCGCGATACAAAAGTAACTGTTGATCATAGATGGGTGAAAATTTGAAGTTGTATGTATTTTTTAATGCTGACTCATAATCAAACAAATTAAAAAAAATTAAAAAAAAAATCGTGTGGACCACCCTTAACATTTAGGGGGATGAAAAATAGATGTTGTCCGATTCTCAGACCTACCCAATATGTACTCAAAATTTCATGAGAATCGGTCAAGCCGTTTCGAAGGAGGTTAACTATAAACACCGCGACATGAGAATTTTATCTATTAGATAAAGTTAAGTGTCAAGTAAGAAGGAAAAAATCTGCGAGCTATTCTGGCGTGCGTCGTAAAAACCGTTGGATTTTCACGTATAAAATGTATTTAAGAAATGTTTATCTTAAATAGTCGTTATAGTAATATATCTATCTTTTATGTGTAAGCCATTATCGCCGAAACATTGAACCGGTGAACCATAAATACAAGAAAATTTGATCATTTATTTTAATGGACATTAGGTAGTTTCAAATTGATTCTTATATTAAAATAAACACTTTTCTCGCTTCTGTTAATTAAACTAGGTAAATTTTGTTTCACGCTACATCAATTGGACAGATATTTTAATAGTTATAACGATGACCAACCGTACGAAACTATGCTGCGTTACGGCGGCGGGCGAACTGTTAATAAATTTAATTCAAATTTGCAATTTTATCAAGAGGTCGGGACAGCATAAAGGCTACGTCATATTGTCATGTAAGATGCTAGCATATAAATATTATTTTTACTTTAATTTTGGATGTGTGGCGGTCCTCCACAGTGCGGTTTTCAAGGAGCTTTCTTCCACGTACTACAAAGCTGTGGAATGAGCTTCCTTGTGCAGTATTTCCGGGACGATACGACATGGGTACCTTCAAAAAAAGCGTATACTCCTTCCTTAAAGGCCGGCAATGCTCCTGTGATTCCTCTGGTGTTGCAAGAGATTGTGGGCAGCTGGGATCACTTAACACCAGGTGACCCGTACGCTCGTTTTGCCTCCTATTCCATAAAAAAAAGCGTCCACGCGAACGACGTCACGGGCAGCAGCTAGTAATACATTTATAGATAATTGTCAAGATCGGATTACTGTCACCATAAAATGTTTTCGGTAGATAGACGAAGCTATAAAATTAATTCAAAATTTGTAACAAACTACCCACTGTATCGATTTTGTTGAGTGGCTGTAGAACTTTACGATGAAATTGGCAGGAATTTTAGTTGGGCTTTTTATCATAATGGCGTTGTATGAAAGAGAATTAGACTTAACGCAATTTTGAAAGACGGACTTGGGCTAGCAACAAATTAAATTAACATAATGTATTGTGGGATATTTTAAATTGCGAGTCTCCGCTTTGGAAAGTATACGGCTTTGATAAAAATGAATTTACAATTTAAATGATTTCTGTAAGCAACACCGTGTAATAAATGTAAATTTTATTTGAAATACGCAGTTCTTTGAGGTGCAAAATTCATTAGGTGCACATTATTTTGTGGACATTGAATAAGACCGAACTGTCACGCTTGGTTATGTAACTGTTTCAAGTCAAGTCACTCAGAGTAAATTTTACCAGAGTAATTGACTAACAATTAATATTATATATTGTCCGTTTAGTTAATTATAATTTTTAACTGCAGTTTGCATTACATTATATAAATTTCCATAAGTTCTAGTTTGGGGAATATGATATAAACATTATTTTGGTGTTCTATACAAAACATTCAAATTTACGAATTTAACATTTAAGTTTTATTATATGATGTTATAACAGAAATATACTCTGTGAAAATTTCAGTTATCTGTACTAGCGGCTTATTTATGACTTTAAATGGTACTTTGTTTATAGTTTGTTGAATTAGCAACACAGCAAGTTCTCCATGAACCGTTCTGCTGATGCTGATGAAGTTATAACTTTTTTTTATGGAAGAGGAGGATCACCGCCACCCATTTTCTCTTGCAAAACCAGAGGAATCACAGGAGCGTCGCTGGCCTTTTAGAAATGTGTATGTGTTTGATGGTACCCATGTCGAATCGTCCTACAACCACGCCCACAAGGAAACTCAACCTGGTGATACGTGGAAGAAAGTTTCTTCACAATCGCGCTTTGGAGAAACGCCACACATCCAGATGGCGGAAATGATATCCTAATTTGTGGCATGCTAAACAGCTATTCGGTACACTCCACATAAATTCGGTAGAAGCCACACGATGTAGCGACGTCCCTTCGCAACGCTAAGTGATCTAGCCGTTCACACAGCACTGAATCCTCGACAATTCGAGCTGCTCTGCGTTGGATCGAGCTCATACTGGGATGTGCCAGGCCAGATATGACAATAATACTTAATATATGGCTAGACCTGCGTTTTGTAGAGCGTTAGAATGTGGGGCCGGCTTGAAGTATTGCCGTGCTCTATTTATGACACCCGACTTCTTCAAAGCCAATTTGGCTTTGCCTTCCAGATGACCGCACAATTGGCTATGGTTTGAGATTTCTAGACCAAATATTCCGATACTAGGCGAGGCATTAAGACTTCTTGAAAAGCAGTGATACGAATTATTTACTAATTTCTGTTCAAAATTTATTCCTACTATTACTGTCAGACTTCTATTAAACTATTGCGCAAGGGTCAAATTAATTTATCAATATTCAATACAATTTCAAATAAATAAAATTTGCCAGTATGGCTATTTATTCAAGCACTTCGCAGGTCCTTTTGTATTGGTACCCTTAAATCTAATTCCTTTCCCATCTGAACGAATTTGTACGAAATAATATATTCAAAAAGTCCGTGCACAAAATACAAATAAGTTAGGGTTGTCTGAAGTAGCGTAGCATGAAAACTCTCAAACTGAACGACGCAGAACTAGCTTAATATTATGAGTACTTTTGATTTATACCCAACAAATAGTAAACTTTGAATGTATTATTATCTTGCGGGAAAGCCATATCAAAGTACTTTATCCTAATAGGGATAAAACAAGCAGTACGTGTATCGGTAAACAACATTCAACTCTAATGCGAAATACAAAATAGGAAGTATTATACAACGGAGACGAAATTTATTGGAGTATAATATTTCCAACGAATTGGAATAAATCTAATCCAATTCTTGTATATATTATTACAACGTCCACGGAACGAAACTATTGGATTTCACATGACTGAACCGGAATAACAGAGGCACGTCAAATACTAACACGGAACTTAATTCTCTTCAAGATTCTGAAAAGTTAAACAATTTGTTATGTTTTTAAAGTGATAACCCTCACTTCTAGGATTAATACACAAATAAAATTTGAAAAACAAAATTTTATGAACGATGCGGGACTCGAACCCACGACCACCGGCGTTCCGTGCCGGTGCTCTAACCAACTGAGCCAACCGTTCGAGTAACGTATCGTTATAAAATCTTGTTTGCTTTGTTCAACTCTCAGGTTGTGGCTTCATCTACAGGATTTACTTTACAGTTGATAACTTTGATGTCGCTCTTGTAAATCTTTTAAACAATATGTTATGTTTTAAAATTTTTTTTTTGTTTTTCAAATTTTATTTCTGAAAAGGTATTTTAATTTTTTTTATGACAAAATGGGCGAGAAGAGTAGGCCGTTCTGCATTATAATAATAATACTCTTTTATTTCAGGCCAATTACGTCCCATAGTTAAGATTAATTCCTTATTCTAATAAAAAGTAAACTGAAACACTAGAAATCCATCACTGTATAGGGGTTTGGTGTCCAAAGTATAAAAAATCATATTATTCATTACAAGTCCAATTTATGTTTTGTTGTTCTCCACGTGAACAGATATCCATCGTTTATACATAGGGCTCCTGATATCGTCAGATATAGCCGTGAGGATTTTATTGTTTGACCTGCGCAATCGACTTCAAAATGTCGTGTTTCTCGTTCTTATTACAGCGAAGAAATCAGGGACCCCACCATCAACGAACATGCCTGATGCGCTGCAGAATCTCGGAAGATTCATAAGGGCCCTGTATATATCATTATACTGGACCCTTATCCTTCTAAATGCTTTGTGTGTAAATGTTACCCACAGCTGACAGCTTTACATACCTAGGCAGAGGCTTTGAAGAGGGCAGTCGTTACATCCCTACTGCATTTGCATACTGTAATTGATACGCCCTGCCCATTTGGTCTGCCGCGAAAAAGGCGCCGGTTTCTAGCCACCAAGTCTAAGGGAGCCTAATTAATCAAGAAACACTATCCCTCAAGAAGCAAGACTTTCCGTCTTCTGTTAAGTTATTTGAGTTAATAATTAGTTCAGTCGGAATTCGGTGGACAATTTAATTATTGTCATTTGAATTAATTAACTTCTAGCATCTGATTCAAACTTTGTCTTTCTACTTTTTTCTCAATATTTGGGTCGCTGCGTTTCACCTGAATCAAATGCTAATTAGTTTCACAGATGGATTATTATTAAAAAAACCGAACAAGCGCGAGTCGGACTCACCTACTGTGAGTTCCGTACATTATTTTTGATACTTTATTTATGACGTAAATATTTAGTTTTCAGATTTTTTTATAAGAGGGTTTACTTGCCACATTTAATAGTTCAACGGGACATGATCCCATGACGGTTCTTTTGTTTCTTTTTGAGGTACGGAAACCTAAAAGAAATGTATTATAGACAGTAAAATGATATTTATTTTCTGTCGGATTAATATCGGCTGGAGATTTAAATGAGATATTTTCGGTACCAAGTTCGTGTCAAATAACTCCACTATAGTCTTTATATTTATATCTTCTCCTAAACGGTTATATATATACGACCCCTATAGCCCAGTGGTTAATGACCGTGCCTACTGAGCTAGAGGTCCCGGGATCGGTAGGTGCAATCATTGATATTATCATGAATATGAATGTTTGTTTCCGAGTCATGGATGTTTATCTGTATTTATATATGTTTAAGTAAGTATATTATATTAAATATATCATTGTCTTATACCCATAGTACAGTATTATATATATATATATATATATATATAAAGTTCCCAAACTGTGTAGTAGTGTAAACAACAACCCAACTTTCGTGTGAGAGGCATTTTGGCATTACAAAAAAAAAATCACATCAAACGAGCACACCGAAAAAACAGCATTCATTAATTTCCAAATAATTGGCAACAGAAATACAGCAATTTCAATACAAAATCATTAAAAGCAATATTTCACTGCTATTTATCTTATAATAAATATTGTTATCATAAATCAAAACTCGCAATGGTCTCAGAGATAGATTTGTATTTAATTGAAGATAAATTTAATTTATGTTTCAATAAACAGAGAAGTTCTATTTATACTAAACAGTATAATTAGTCGTTTGGTTAATTAGTACCGGCAGACACTCAAGCTCAATAAATTAAAAATTCCTTTGCGTCTCTATTAGGTATTGAACGTCCGAGAAAATTCTCTAGAAATTATTAAATTAAATTTGAAACCAAAATTTATGAACGATGCGGGGCTCTAATGTTATATTACTTTAAAAATAACAAATTGCTTAGATTTGAAAGAGCGACATCTCAAGTCAACTTCCTAATATGCAATTATTGCGGTTGAACAGATTATCAACTGAAAAGTAGATCCTGTAGATGGAGCCACAACCTGTGAGGTGAACAAGACATACCAAGATTTACGAACCATGCGTCACTCGAACGCTTGGCTCAGTTGGTATGAGCGGTCGGACGGAAGCCGAGAGATCGCGGGTATGAATCCCGCATCGTTCATAAATTTTGGTGACAAATAAAATTTATGATACTTACTAGAGAATTTTCTCGTTCAATACTTACTTAATGATAATGACCTTGAATGAAAATTATTACTATGTTTAAAATTAAAATTTAATATGAAACCATCTATTTACAATACGTAAAAACACAGTTACAAAAACACTCGTTTTAATCCTTTAAAAGTGTTTTATTTATTAATATAATTAATTCCAGAAAATGAGGGATATCACTTTAAAAATAACAAATTGCTAAGTATCATAAAAACATGTTTCTTTAATAAACACCAGCAACAAATTAAACATTGCGACAATATCATAGTTTTATGTTCCAAAAAGCTCTACGAGACACAACGCTTTAGGTACGTGTGATATTTATCACTCGAGAGGTGCAATAAAGTGTGGCTGATAGCACACGGTACCAACAACTGTTGAAATATGTTCATGTTTCCAAAAGTGCTTATAAAGGTTTTATTTTCTGGTAATCACTACATATTATCGAACAAAATCCTTCGCCGCGGCTGTCTGTTTGTCTGTTCGCGATAAACTCTAAAACTACTGCACCGATTTTCATGATGTTTTCGCCAATAGATAGCGTGGTTCGCTAGGAAGGTTTAAGTATATAATTTGTTAAGTTTTTGTAGATATTAATGATATCTACTGGAAGTCTTAAAAAAATAAGCCGTCTGGGAGCTTTCAACGAAAACGCTATCAAAGCCCTTTGAGAAATAACAATAAAGTATGGTGGAATTTACTTCTTTATTACTACGGCTTTACTCAATAATTTACGAATAATTTACACAAATTATTTTGCCCCAAACATGGCATAGCCTGTGTGGGTAAAATACAACAACATATATAATACAATATACTTAAACAAGCATATAAACACCCATGACTCGGAAAAAAAACATCAATATACATCATAGAAATGTTTGCACCCACCAGGATTCGAACCCGGGACCTATAGCTCAGTAGGTACGATCACTAACCACTGGGCTATATAGGTTGTCTATAATAACAATTAACTAGATTACTTTCAACTAAACAGTACGATATCCTAAGTGTGACATGAAAACTATATTAATTATTAATTTTAATGAATTAATAATGTTTACAATTCATAACAAATTATTAATAATAACAATTCATGCTATTATGATTAACTATTAGAACAATATTTGCTTTGCCCATATCCGTGATTACTGGGACCGCAGTTCAAATATTAGCGTTACGCTTGTGGTCCTTTCAAAATCATTGTTATTGCTTTTAAGTTCTGTTTCATGCACATGTGTGTAAATGAAAAACGCAGGTACACAATATCGTGTTACGTAGCACAATACACAGCGTATCCTCAAAGCCATTGTGTATTTTGAATCTGCACTGAAAGTATCAATAACAAACTAAGCTGATTTTCAATCGTTACACATTTCATTATCATATACGATATTAATTAAACTGTTAATTTAATAATGGTTATTTGAAATTTCGTTTAGTAGTAAAGAAATTTTCTCAATTTTTTTAAGTAAATCGAATTCTTTTGGAACACATTCATGTTACTATAACACATTAAAAAGCGGCCAAGTGCAAGTCGGACTCGCCCATGAATGGTTCCGTATCTTTGCTCAAAATCAAACAGTGCAAATGAGGTATATTCTCGGGAACCCCCGAAATTTATTATTTTTTTCTATTTTTGAATGTTAATCTGGTTCACAGAATACATCTATTTACCAAGTATCAACAGTATAGTTCTTATACTTTTGGAAAAAAGTGGTTGTGACATAAACGGACAGACATGATGAATCTATAAGGGTTCCGTTTTTTGCCATTTGGCTACGGAATCCTAAAAATTATATATTGCGGCAATAGTCATAGTAATGTAGTATTTTTAAGGAGATAAGGAGATGACAAGAAATGAGAGAAGTTCTCATACTGCTGATGAATGCTCAGAATTAAAAAAAAAAAAAAAAAAAAAAAAAAACAAAATTCAGGACACCATCGCAATTCCGCAAAATCCACTTTGAGACAAGATGATAATTGTCTTTAGTCCAGTAATTTCAGTACCTACAGTAACCTTTAGTTCGTAACACGATAATGCTTAGTAAATGTAAGCAGCAATGGTGTTATATTATATAAATTTTATCTTTTTCTCTGGGGTTGGTCCCTCATGTCTGATGATCGTAGTCAGGTCATTGTTGCATCCGGAGAGGAAGATTTGTCTCCACATGATTCTGTGTTATATTTTTTTGTGTTGAGCACTATTTTTATTGGCAATGTAGTACTTATAGCAATAAAATTATATTATTTTGCAAATTTAATACTTTTTAACTTTCATCAAAATAGAAATTTTATTGTGGTATTTAAGAACTCTCACTTATCCAAAACGAGTGATACTAACGAAAGACAGTATTGAACATTTGTGATGTGCAAAAATTTTCATTTTTTGCTTTTGAAGTAAGTCATATTGTAAATTACAATTTAAGTTTCAGAGAGCTATCTATCGCTATAGCTGGCGACAAAAGTATAACAATACAAAAATGGGAGGCTCCTTTGCACAGGAAGCCGGCTAGATTATGAGTATCACATCGGCGCCTATTTCTGCCTTGAAGCAGTAATGTGTAAACATTACTGTGTTTCGGTCTGAAGAACGCCGTAGCTAGTGAAATTACAGGGCAAATGAGACTTAACATCTTATTTCTCAAGGTGACGAGTGCAATTGTAGTACCGCTCAGAATTTTGGGTTTTTCTAGAATGCTGAGCGGCACTGCATTGTAATGGGTAGGACGTATCAATTAACATCAGCTGAACGTCCTGCTCGTCTCTTCTCGTCCCTTATTTGCATAAATAAATAAAAAATGAATGATGAAATAACTGAAAAAAGAATCACTCCTATACATTTAACTTGAGCGTGCAAAACATTTAACTTTTCTGATATAATCGCCATATTTGAATTCAGCAGAGGAGGCAATAAATTTCCCATTGACGACGAGACGAAGAATTGAACAAAAACGGCTCTTGTTGGATTCAAAGTCCAACAATGGATAATTTATCGTGGTTGGCTCAAGTACGCCATTTTGCACACTGGTAGCAAATCAATTAGATTTTACTCTTGTTCATGTTTGAAGTCGACATGTGGTTTAAATTTATAAATACATTTTAAGTACAGATTAACATACGTATTACGAAAACTTTCAATTCTTGTTAGCATATAACGACAGCGCTCTTTTTAGCAGTAGTCGTTATTGGGAAATTACTCGAATAAATTACAGATAGGTACACAACAAAAAAATATTTTGATAGGATTTTTTATAATTACATTTTTGGGACTTATAATATTGCAAATATTCCAGGACCGTCTTCTCTAAAATCATAGCATGATTATTTTTCATGCAATTTAATAGTTCTTATAATCCTCCTCTTCACCTTTACCAGTGGGAGGCTCCTTTGCAAGAGACGCCGGCTAGATTATGAATACCACAACGGCTCCTATTTCTGCCGTGAGGCAGTAGTGTGTAAACATTACTGTGCTTCGGTCTGAAGGGCGTCGTAGCTAGTGAAATTACTATAACATCTTATGTCTCAAGGTGACGAGCGCAGCTCATAATTTTTGGGTTTTTCAAAAGTCCCGAGCGGCACTGCATTGTAATGGGCATGGCGAATCAATATTACTCAATCAATATTATATTACAGGCGCCGTAGTACCCATAATCTAGCCGGCTTTCTGTGCAAAGGAGCCTCCCACTGGTAAAGAAGTAATAATAAGTAATAAAGTATTTTATATCGAAGTATTTCACGTAGGTACGTAATTCGTTCAAATATCACTTAAAGACTAAGATAATTATTAGCATTCAAATTCCTAGTACACTTGTGGTATCGTGCACTTTTTATTTTCTTAAAAAATGGGCCCAACAAAGTTATTTTAATTAATTCGACACCGTTCCTAAATACAGATAAATTATACTTAAGACATTAAAATTAATGTCCTCCGTCTTTTGGCCGCTTCGCTTATAGAAGTGATTCAACTTCCTTTTTACAATCCGTTCTGATAATTTAAGCTTTTAGCCGACCCTCGTTGGTTTATGTAATTCATTTAAATTAATAATTCTTATTTTGTTGTGACTAAAAGTTGGCTTTGTTTTACCCGCAAATTGTTTGATAGCTGGTGACAAAATCACGTAATAATTTTTGAATTTATTTCTCGAAATTATAACATTTATTTGAATTATTTTACTACACGCTTCTGTATTAAGCCTTGGTAGTATGATTTAAAAATGTTTTTACAACCGATTAAAGTAACTTTGCTCTCATGTTTAGTTGGATTTACTTTCCCAGATTGGCAGTGCCCCAGGGCACTAGAAACTACTTTTTTAGATACACCAAATCCGAAAGTGCCGTACGGCACCCTACTCCTTCACCAAGGGTTAGAAACCCTTGTTTATAAGATGGTTCAATCAACTGCGCTACCGACGTTAATAAATAGAGGTCTAAAACAGAATTCAGTAGCCGGCTGCCAATATGCCTCTTATTAGAGCACGCACACTAACACAAAGTGTCATACAAATCGCGAGTGAGACGCAGCTTGTCACGCACACTAAACTAACATTCCTGGCCTGTTTTCTTGCTTGTCTAACAGCAAAAGACTCTATCTAGATCTATTTTTTTAAGTTGGTGGTATAATTAGAGGCAAAGTAACAGATGCGATACAATGTGGTCATATCACGGTACGCTACCCCTTAATTAATGCTTTATGAATTAGATCATAATAGTACATCACCATGTCACCGCAAGGAGCATAATATGATGCTGTTGCTACAGCACAACAGGTAACAATCTACTTCCGTCACTTTTTTTATATAAGACTAGCTGACCCAGCAAACGTTGTATTGCCGATATTAAAGTCACGATACAAAAGTAACTGTTGATCGTATATGGGTGAAAATTTGAAGTTGTATGTATTTTTTAATGCTGACTCATAATCAAACAAATTAAAAAAAAATGTCAAAAAAATTAAAAAAAAAAATTCGTGTGGAACACCACCCTTAACATTTAGGGGAATGAAAAATAAATGTTGTCCGATTCTCAGACCTACCCAATATGCACTCAAAATTTCATGAGAATCGGTCAAGCCGTTTCGGAGGAGTTCGGTCCCGCACACCGTGACACGAGAATTTTATACATTAGATAATGCAAACGGATAAGAGTTTCACCTAGGACATGGGAAGTGGTGAAGCCCATGGAAATCCGCAACACCATGGGTCAAGAGATGCGTTTCTGGCCTTAAAGGTACGGGAGTATGCTCTAAGCATAGAGGTCCCTAAGTCGTATCGGTTGAGGAAAACTGCAGCTGCTAATTGACTCCAAAAACTTCAGCATAAAATTCCAGCTGCCATCACAAAGAAAAACAATACAATATGATAAAAATTAAAAATAATGTAATATTATGTTTGTTTATGTGTTCAATAAGAATCGTATCAGCAACACCTATTTATAAACTCTAAATCGTACAAATTTCGTAAAAAGTATAACTAAGATTTTAATTTTGTTTAAAAGAAACAGAAAAGTAATAAAATGCGAATAGTAAGAGAAGAAAAAATAGCAACACGACAGCTACTTGACCTGTTATACTTCTTATGCGACGTTTCATATTTTAGTGCACAATATACTTTTATAAAAATACAAGTGTTCAAACAGAATGAGGTGAGCGGCGAATTGTTGAATTTCGGTGTTCATATTTGGTAATAGCAAGAGCCTACGACATTACACGGCTGATAGACAGTAACATTACACATAACTTAACTTTTTCGTTTGTGAACTAACGGCCGTTTTCAATAAACACACAAATCTATCCTCTTACGCTTACTTACATTTCAATAACCTATCGATATGAAGCATTGGACTATAACTATATTGGATATAACTATGGACAGGGATCTTGTCATTAACGATCATTCCCAATACACTATCTACAGATAGGGATAGATTAATATCTTCTACTGTCAGTAATTAGCTGTCAATAATCTGAAGCTCTCCCAATATACCCGATAAGTCATTCTTATCGCCTTATATTGGGACGCGTGAATTGCAATTTCCATACAAACTTCTATCGCTGGTAATCTATACGTCGTCCCATTGACAGACAGCGTGTACGGATAAGGTGAGTTACCGTCGATAAGTTTATTGGGACAGAAAAGTCAACGATAGTTAGGATTTTTATCTCAACTAAGAGATAGACTGAATATTGGGAACGGCCGTATACGGTGACAGCAAATGTATCCGTAACTAGAGATACGTTATTGAAAACGGCGGTAAATGAATTAAATCATATGCTAGATATTACCGGAAATCTTGCCACAACATATCAGTTACGACTAGGGTTACCATATTTCCGGATTAATCGGGACACGTCCGACTTTAAGACTCTAGTCTGGATTTTGTACGGCTCTCTAACTTGTCCGGATTTTTTTCGATTAGGTAGAAATTTATAATAAAACTACATATTAACTAATATCAAAAAAGTTTGTAATCTTTAGGAGAATCGAGATCTAAACGAGATCAACTAAAAAGTCCGGACTTTTATTGAACTGTCAGACTTTTCAAATTACTAAATGGTAACCCTAGTCACAACCGCATTAAAATCAGCGTAAAATATTTAGAGATTAACGTGCACAAACAAACAGATATAACTCTGAATATATTTTTTTTGAATTAATATTCAATGTGCAGATAGATAATGTGTATAGATATATGTTTAATTGTTATTAATATGTTTAATATTGTCAATATTCTACTGTCTTCAATGCCAGCTTTACGATAGATGGATAGTAGGTCCGTATTAGGGTGCCCATCTGCTCCTTTTTTATTTTGCAATAAAATGAAAAGTTACAACACCAATTAATAATTGATATGTGAATTACTTAACGGTACCTCAATCTTGTTCATACTATTTGGTTATGCTATTTGTTTCTCGCGACATCTTCCGCGTCCGCGTCTTAGCTTTGAGCATCAAAAATACTGCAATATTTGTAACTCTATCTATCTATTTGATGTTCCAAAGTCTTAAATATTCACGTAAAATTTAAATTAAATCTATAGATTAGTTTGTGGGTTATGCCCGGACATACATACAAACAAACAGAAACAATGTTTAATAACTTACTTTTTTTACTTCAGTCATATTTGTAGAACACATTTTTTACTTACTCAGATATTATCATTTGGGAGTCCATAAATAGTATATAATAATAGAGAATAATAGAGTTCCGAAATTTCCGAAACTGGGAGTAAAAATACGAAAAAAGTAGTGCAAAACTGAGTGCGAAACCCTAAAAATCGATCGACTGTAAACGCTTAATATATTTTCAGTGGACTCTAAAACGATTGGACTAATTTTGATAAAAACAATTCAAATTTCAGATTAGCCGAGCGAGTAATATGTGGCAAGGTCGTTGGCCTGCTATTTGATCCTCAATGTGGATAAACATTCAAGTTTCCTGAAGACTGTGCTCTACTTTCACAAGTAAACCAGGCATTTTTTTATGAAAATACGGGACGAGACAATCAGGACGTTCAGCTGATGGTCATTGGTACGCCCTGCCCATAACAATGCAGTGCCGCTCAAGATGATTAAAAAATCCAAAAATTCTGAGCGGCACTATAAATGCGCTCGTCACCTTGAGACATAAGATGTCAAGTCTCATTTGCCCAGTAATTTCACTAGCTACGACGCCATTCAGACGGAAACACAGCATTACTGCTTCACGGTAGAAATAGGAGACGTTGTGGTACCCATAATCTAGCCGGCATCCGGTGCAAAGGAAACCCACTGGAAAAAGCATAAGTTAATAAGAAATTAAACGCATTATAGTAACTAACACAAAATATTTCATAAGCATTCCCTATTTGACAATATGTATAATATGGTTGCACGGTAAAATTCATAATACTCAGCTTTAAGCTATAATATGCCAAGAATGGTTAATGGCATAAAGACTACAATGGCATGCGAAATGCAACTGAGCATGCGAAAAATGCCTTAACCAGGGCACGCTCGCAATGATTTGTTGGACTATTATCGCGATACATAAGAGAAACAGTTTTATATTTCACTATAAACTTCTTGTGGGATTGTATGTGATAGCGTGTCGATCAGCTATAACAAATACTAGTCCGAAAAAATGGTTATTGTTTTTTAAAGTGATTACCCTTACTTCTGGAATTCATTATTACACAAATTAACTGTTTAATCTGATTCCTGCCGCCGAATTCCACCTTCGCACGACACGCCACAAGGATTTAGGATATCATCCCCACCATCTGGATGTGTGGCGGTCCTCCACAGTGCGGTTTTCAAGGAGCTTTCTTCCACGTACTACAAAGCTGTGGAATGAACTTCCTTGTGCAGTGTTTCTGGGACGATACGACATGGGTACCTTCAAAAAAAGCGCGTACACCTTCCTTAAAGGCCGGCAACGCTCCTGTGATCCTCGGGTGTTGCAAGAGATTGTGGGCGGCTGTGATCACTTAACAACAGGTGACCCGTACGCTCGCTTGTCCTCCTATTCCATAAAAAAAAAATATAAACAAAAATTTATGAACGATGCGTCACTGGAACAGTTGGCTCAGTGGACGAGCGATCGCACGGAACGCCAGAGGTCACGGGTTCGAGTCCCGCATGGACTGGATCGAGAGAATCACTCTTGCATCGAAACGAAATCTGATTCGATTTTCAAATCGAAATAGGTCGTGGATAATTTTTTTATCTAATATAGCAAAGATGTTCGTATAGGGTACATTTTTTTTATGAAAATAAGGGACGAGACGAGCACGATGTTCAGCTGATGGTAATTGGGTAACTGATAGACTTTGACCATTACAATGCAGTGTCGCTCAGAATTCTTGAAAAACCTAAAAATCTGATCGGCACTACAAATGAACTCGTCACCTTGAGATTTTAAGACTCATTTGCCCAGTAATTTTACTAGATACGGCGTCCTTCAGACCGAAACACAGTACCCAAAATCTAGCCGGCATCCTGTGCAAAGGAGCCTCCCACTGACAATAGACTAATCACGTCGTATAAACACCATAATAAGCTTCGACTGCTATACATTTACTGCACTTTCTTAAAATATTCTTGATCAATAAGCAGTAATGTAAAACAATAATTATTCAGTTTAAGTTACGTAAGTTAAATTGAGTGACAGTTACACAGGACTAAGGAGAAGTGTGCTTACATTGTAATTAAGCACACTTTTGCCGTTCCGCTATCAGACTGCGAATGATATTATGTCGTTAGATTAAGGATTGGTCTCCGCTATGATCCAACTAGACACCGCAGGCGTAGTCGTAAAGTGCGGCACCTAATACTATGTCCGAGTTGGCGAACTGTGTGCCGTTGACGTGCCACATGTTCTGTAAATTTTTAAAACTTAATTTTAGTAAAACTTTGTAAAAACAATACTACAAGAAATAAGAAAGACACTGGGATCACATATCATCAGTAAGTATTTTGTATTTTATTAATTTCAATGTAAAATAACACGAAGCGTATGTTACAAAGTTGGAAATTTGAGTGTCAAGAAGCCACTCACACAAGCGTTTAATAGTTGCCGCAGTATAAAAGCTATTGTTCTTAGGTAGTTCGGTATCTAGTCAATAAACTAAGGATATGTCGTTATATATGTATTGAACGTCATTGCAATATATGAAATTTAAATATTACATTTAAACTCTTTCGTATAGCGATAACGCTGCATTCTTTGCCCACACTATAAGAAACCCGACGTGTCCAAAGATGTTTTCACTTCAAAAACACAAAGAAAGAAAAGAAAGAAAGAAAAAATGTTTATTGACGTCATTATACATTCTGATAATAGTTCTTAAAGTTATACTTATCTAATTATGATCTAATGACGCCAATGGACCCCCAACTCAGCAAAGTTGTGGTTTTGAAAGAATCCACAACGGTGGTCTTCCGTGGAAACCCAGAGCGCTACTAACGCACAGTCCTGTCACACGAAGGTGTACAAACTATTAATTCTCTATGAGCACAAAGCACAAAAAATAGTCATTTTAAACAGTCATTTTAACTATAATGTATCTCATACATCATACTGGAAGCGGTAACATTTATATAAAAAGCGTATTAAATATTAATAGATGACGCTATTTCAAGCACTTTATCTTAATCGGATCGGACAATCTTAAACATCATCTTATTCACGATGCTTACAGAACATTAAAGAAATATACTTATGGATGACAGAGACGCATGGAAGACTACTTTATTTAACGACTAGCTGACCCAGTAAACGTTGTATTGCCATATATAGTAATAAGAAAAAATCAATAATTAAATTAAAGTTTATTTTTTACCTTCTGAGAAAGTTAGCTAAATCGGTCTTTTAGTGAGTTTTAGCAAGACTAGCAAACAGCAATTCATTTTTATATAATATATAGATTTTTTTTATTAAAAATTGAAGTGTTAATACCATGTGCTACAAAAGAGTCAAAAAAATCATAGAAGAAGAATTAAACCTTTTTAACGATTGCCTCTCAAATTATTATTGATGATTGAGCTCTTCTCACTGAAGTCAACTTGATTCAGTAGTAAATGTACATGTAAACCATGTATGAATATGAGATAATAAAACATATTTCATATACTAGAACAATGAACCTAAAACTAAAAACCTTAAAAAATATAATTTAATAACTAAAATATATTATTAAAAGGAGTCTCTTTAGGCAAGGTTCCGAAGATACTGGCAGCGTGCCCCCTTTGAATAGCTAGACTTATTATTTGTCCGAGATAGCTGCCAGCTCTTCGGTCTCCTGTGATGTAAAATATAATAAATGGTTACAATAATATACATCCCCATAAAATGGTTATAACAAAACTATAAAGCGCAGACTGTACTATTATTCTGAACACACATTGCGACAAATTCCAGCCAATTTCAGCTTAATTCCTGCACAGCACTGAATGTCCCTAAGTTTTCTCAGCTGGATCGCTCAGATATGAGAACGCATAGATACTTAGTGTGGTTGTTTAATTAGAGAGATTTCTATGAGCTTCAGCTTCAGAACAAGAAATTAAATATACTTTATGGTAAATTACTATAAAAAGGTTAGTTTATACACACAAAAAGATGAGCACTTCTAAGGATCGAAACTATTTGAATTTCGAATGTTATATGTTTTGAAACGTTGCAACCTTCTTAGTAATAAAAAAAACGGGAAATCATTTGTCAATTGTTTTTTTTTTATCACACATCAAAGTTCCAATGATGGATTAAATGGAATTAAGTCGAATAGATTTTTTATTATTTTAAAAGTACTCTCTCTCCACAAGACTGAGCCGCTTCTTCAAAAAGCTTTTGTGAGATAAGCACCTTGCTTGAGCACCGTGAGGCGATGGTTTGCTGAATTTGAGAGAGGTCGGGTTTCTTTACATGACGAATTTCGTGAAATACAATTATATTCATTTTCCATTGTGACCTCATATACATTATAATATTTACCTTTTTAGTTTGCCTCAACGCGGGCTCTGTTATTTTTGATACCAAATCTAATCCAAAGCAACAACGCTCCTGTAATGCCTCTAATATTGCAGGAGAGCGTGGGCAGCGGTAATCACTTCCCATTAGGTGACCTGGACGCTAGATCATCCTCCTCTCCATAAAACATGCTTTTTATGTGAGTCTGTTAGTATGTTTATCTTCAATTTCGCCTTAAAAAGCGATCATAAAGATGGGGATGATGAAAGGGCAGTAAGTAAATGGCTATTTATTCTTGTATTCTTGAATAAAATGTCTTCACACCAATATTATTCGAAGGAAACAGACGTTGAAAAATTACTCCACAACTTTGCATAAGGTAAACGTGCTGCAAAATGCTTCGTAGACGAAACTTAATGTGAAAGAACCCCGTATATTTGAATATGGAATTTTAACATATTCATTAATTTACAGCCAACCCCTTTTTGAAGACTATCGTAATTGTAAATATCGTATTTGATATAAATAATAAAACATTATTGAAGGCTCGCTAAGTATCGTTAAATGATCATCTTTGAGGGCCTAATGCACTGCAATGCAAGTAAGCTGGGAGATTTAAAAAAATATGTATGTTAGGGACAGATATATAATCTCCAATCTAATTTAAAAAAAATGTAAAACGTTAAATACCATGTAACAAAAATTATTGAAATGAATCTGTCTGCAACTTAAAATTTTCTACTGCTTCTAAACTACGGGTGTTATTTTTATCGCTCTAACAAGAAAGAATAGCTATTTTATGTCTCTAAAAAGCGAACGTTTTAAAAGTTAAAAAAAAACATATAACTTGGACTTGATACTATATTCACTACAAAAATCCGTCCACGGGTCCGTGTGCGGTCGATTGAAGGCAGTGTGCCACTGACTTTCACACGAATTATATTTGTTTGGGATTTGTGTGCGCGCTTGAATCGAAAAAGTTAGCTCCACCCAAACGCTGAAGGCCGTAGGCTTGATCAAAAGCATTAAACATTAGTTTCAAAATATTATCTGACGAGAAAATAATTAATAATTTGCTTTCCAAGAGGTAAAAAATTTAAGCATAGAATATACACTTAATCGGCAATATTCATTATTATTTGAGCCCAAAGCACATAAGCTTATAGCAATCATAAGTTAAATATATTCCGCAATTTAACTTCTATAATAAATTGATCTTGAACATACTGCAAGAAATACATTCGTTCCTGAACAATAGCTAAGAAAATAGAAAATGTAACAGGAATATAGGATTAAAGAGAAAGTTTAACATAATTTAACGGAAGACTTGTCTGTCGCGTGGATACGAGAGTGCGTTCAATTCTCCCCGCCATAACGCCACGATAAAAGAGATTGAACTTACTTCAGCCGTAATAAGTATGCCCTGTTCCACAACTTAAGTATAAGCGAGATTCGTTTCACAAATTTAGGCTTGTCAAATAAGTGGTGAGAGTTTCGTTACAGGATAACATAATTTTCATCAATATTTATTTCTTGCTGCAAACATAATACAATGAATAAGTAGATGTAGGCTGTCACTTCCTTTTCACTTTTCATTATTTGAATAAATCCTAGCTGACCAGACAGACGTCCTTCTGTACATAATAAATGAAATACTGCTTTTAAGAATTTGTCAATAATAGTTCATAACATCAAGAATTATTTCATTAAATATGCTCCCTGTTGCTATAATGAAATTGTTTCACAGCAGAACTGTCAAACTGTGCCTCAATAATTAATTCTCTCGTAGAAAATATGTCCATAAAAAACAAATTAAAATAATTTTGGGTCCCAAATCGAAATAAAAACTATCATATCTCTCAAGTTGGACTAAACTGAGCAATCCCCAATAAAATCCGTTCATAAGTTTAGGAGTTCAACTAGAAACAAACATCAAGTCACTGGATTTATATAAATAAAGATAATGAAATAGATAATAAATAAGATAATGTTTAAAAGTAAATTAAATTAAAGTGAATGGCGGCATCTGCCCAGCTACAGGGGTCTTTTTTACGGCGGGGGCAGTGTGAGGTTAGGCGATAAGGGGCTGCTTGGGCAGTGATGGATACTAACAAAATCCAATTGACGATTTGATTTAGAAGCGATTTTGACGAAGGTTAAAAATATTATTTAATCGTAATAGGTTCAAAAACAAAATAGTTCGGTACCTTTTTTACACGCTTTTTATTAGCTTCACTTGTATGTATGTTTGTTTGTAACTGACTCATTTGGGCGCGATTTTGTCCCATTTTAAACGGTCAGATTTCGTTCAAACTTCGTAGATTTATCGAGGAACGATGACAATATATTAATTTGATAAAATTATTCCATTTTATATTGCAAAATAAGATGTAATTTTTTCATCTATTATCGATAAGGCAGGAATTGATACCGCAGGCGTAATTGCAAAGTGCGACAACTGTGAACAATGAGTGACGTTGACGTGCCACGTGTTCTGTTAAACTTTGCGTCCGCTCAGGATACTTGAAAAAACCAAAAATTTGAGCGGCACTAAAATTGCGCTCGTCACCTTGAGACATTTTTTTTTTATTTATTTATTTATTTACAACCCTTACGTCTAGCATTACAGGAATATTCCTAATGCGCTAGTGTAACATTCACCTTAAAAAATAATGTAACTTTTAAAATGAGCATTAATTAAAATATAAAAATATAGAGATACACTTAATCTTACAATATATAGTTAACCTTAACTTAAGAAACCTATGATGATGACCTATGATAACATATGATGTTAAGTCTCATTTGCCCAGTAATATCATTTGCTACGGCTCCCTTCAGACCGAAACACAATAGTGCTTACACATTACTGCTTCACGGCAAAAGAAAGCACCGTTGTGGTATCCAAGAGCCGGTTTATACTTTCGGTTATAAAACGAAAACTACTGAACCGATCGGAATAATACTTGTACTGTAAGATGCAGCGTTTTTTTGGGAAGGTTTTAACGTATATATGTTGGTGATAGTTAATCCGGGACCTATATTTTTTTGACTCAGAAGTACTTATATATTCGTAGTAGAAATAATTCAGTCAATGACAATTCATACAAGGATCGGGCGCGGGGTACTAAATGTATATGGCAAAACAACGTTTGCCGGGTCAGCAGTTGTAAGTAAATAAAGTCAAAGAGGATGTAAAAACTACGTAATAAGAGGCGGGGCTGCCTGTGCAGTGATTTGGCATGAGTTTGAAATAGTAGTAATTACAGTATAGCAATTGGTGACGAAGTATAATCCGGCAAATTTGAAAGTGAACAAGTTGCTTAAAACGTAGTGGATTTCGTTCTTACAAGATTATAGCCTTCATCTGTCAATCTATCAATGACTGCACGTTTCATACAATCGAGTGAATCGCTTCTTTCTTAAAGAGTTTCACTAAACGTATTGTCATATTTGCAGTTTTGAGAAGTGACATTAGAAACAAAAAAAAATTTTAAAATTTCCCTCTGATTTCTGAAGTTAATGTTTTAGCAAATCTTTCTGAAAAAAAAATAGTTAGAAAATGAGCTGGGGTTACAAACAATAGAATCAGAACAGTACTAGATTTCTTTGATGTGAAAACATAGTTTGAAACAAACAAATTCCTTTTGCAATAGCGAATAAAAAGTTTCATAAAGTACATCCTTTGCAAATTATTGTCGAGATCTTAACAATTTTCTTGAAGAGTAGAAAGACCTGCAATTTCTCAGTTTATTAAAAATACTGTATTGAATATTGAAAATCTTTAATTAAAATGATTCAAAGCGTCAAGTCAAATGTAAATTTAGTAAATTAAAAGTATTGGCATTTATTTTATCAAAATTGATTCCTTTAGAATTCTTTTTGATGTCATTTCTAATATACTAGATACTACTACCGCTTCGGAAACAAATGGCGCTCTGAGAGAGAAGATGCGGCGCAAGAAACTCTCCCAGCATTTTTTTTTTGCGCTCTTTTCAATAAAAATATACAATATTGTACAGTCATTTCTATCGCTATAAAATAATCATAATCTAGTCCCAGGCTGTCCGATCACTTAGATATTCAGCTGTGGAGTAATAGGATTCACGACAGAGCTATATTTTTTTATAAAATATTTAAATTTATTAATATATAATGCCTAAACAGTGGCTGTGACTTTATTATAAAAGTGTATACATTTAAAGTTATTATTTATCTTATGAAGCCTACTAGAATTAGTTATAAGCAATCCCTTATTTCTAGTGTTATAATTGTTAAAGTTGTGGAAGATTGTTAACAACACAGGGTGGAATATTTCCGTTCTCGAAGGAGTAATGAAATTGAAATGTATTTATTTAAGATATTTTTATCTTAAAATGGAAACAAAAGATTGTAAGAACATTGAATCCTTGCTCTGATAATGAAAATAACTTTACAATACTACATCTATTCATTTCTTTTTCGAGCCTTTGAATTAAATTATACTGGAAGAACTCATAGATTATATTTTATAAATCAAAATATAATATTTATAGTGCATATTAACCCTGCCAAAATGAATATGTATGTACGTGTATTGTATATTGTGTATTTTGACACGAGGAGCGAATGAGTGAAGAAAGAATGACTTATCAAATATATAAGGCAAGTGTGTGTGGGCAAGTCGGTCGCGGGAGACCTCGAAGAACATTCATCGACCAAATTGGGGATGTTTTGAGAAAAGGAAAGGTCCGAAACACCCGCAACCGGCGAGCAAAAAAGAGTAATGAATGTAAAGGAAGCACGTGAGGTTTGTAACGAGAGAAGCAAGTGGCATTCTATTGTCTCTGCCTACCCCGAAGGGAACAAGGCGTGAGTATATCATAGTGCATGCATCGGAATTCATGTCTTTTAAAAACTCTTTTGAATTTCAATAGCGGTATCAACCAAGTACGATGGATAATGGTCAAACAAGTATCCGTGCATGTTGATAAGATTTTTGCATTTATACTATTTACTGTTTTTGACCACCTGGTCCTACCAAATTCACCCTGCTAGTGATTGTCTTGCATTCCTATTAAAGTGCTCAGTAGACCAAAAACTTCAATTGATGCAATGATTGCCAATTACTGCAAAAAATCCCAATTTTCCGCTTTTTAAATTGAAAAGAATAGCTTCTGAGTATGACGAGGGAGTCTACTTTTTCTATCGTTCTACTCTTTACTCCCGTTTTGGTTTTTAGTAGCACAAATAGTGCCCAGTTGCTTCATAATTCTTACTAAGTCTTTATAAAAAAAGACCTGTAAAATTGTATCGAACACTTTTCAGCTTCTGTCTTCTAAAAATTATATAAAAATTATAACATACATCAAGTTGCGCGCTATTAAGGACAAAAGGCTCAATCTCAAAACAATCCAATTGAAATAGACCCATTACCTTCAACATATTTGTTATGTTATGGTACTCGAACGGTTAGCTTAGTTGGTTAGAGCACCGGCACGGAACGCCGGAGGTCGTGGGCTCGAATCCCGCATCGTTCATAAAATTTTGTTTATAAAATTTTATTTGTGCCTTTACCTTCATTCAAATCACCCCAACATTTTTAATAAATCAGTTCATATTCAGCAAACTTAGTTGCCTTATAAAAATTTTTGAAAAAAAAATGAGATTCAATTTAAAAACAAACAGAATCCGTGTTTAACTTGATGTATAAACCAAAAATTTACTTCGTTGAGTTCAGAGAAGAGGAGAAGTTAGTTGCTGAAATTCTGATATCGAAATTGCTTCATATGCTTAGCCCCAGATGGTACAGGAAGAATAATGGGATCTTAATTACTTCAGCAGTTCATCGAAGTGCGTACCGTAAAAACGACTTAAAGAAGGAACATCAGATATTAAACTCAGATATACTGCAATAAGCATTTCGGTGACGCGAACTCACGAAATTTCACTTAAAAAAATATCATACGTTTTTCCTTGAGAAATATAAGTTGAAAAAAATTCACTTGTCGGATTCTACTTTATACATATTATATTTTATAAAACTACATCGTACAAAGAGTAGGCAAACATGTTTTCAGCTTTACGTGGGCTGATTGTAGGTTAAACAAAGTTTAATAAGTAAAGTTCGACGGCGGCTTTCGTTACTTTCAAAAGTGACATTTAATTTTCACATAAATACAATATTTTATGAAATCGTGACTTGCAATTTAAGGATTTGTAATAAAATTATCGCTTATTTTATATTAAATATTTTTTTTTATCTACATGAAAAGACTCGCACAGGATTAATTTTATTGATGTATCATCTCTGGGGGCGTGATTATTTTATCTTGCCTTATATTTTATGTAATAAATAAAAATCTCAAATCATGATGTGTTCAGAATAAACATCGAAACTTCGAATTCAATTTAAACGAAAATTTCCATACTGAGTGCAGTTTGGTTCAACTTGAGAGATATTATAGTTTTCTATTTCAATTTTCGACCCTTAATTA
The DNA here is from genome assembly GCA_949711755.1 of Leptidea juvernica. NCBI lineage: Eukaryota > Metazoa > Arthropoda > Insecta > Lepidoptera > Pieridae > Leptidea > Leptidea juvernica. The sequence goes on from CATIXQ010000031.1 coordinate 1,036,077, forward strand.
TTACTATTACAAAAATTATTTTAAAATAACAAGCATATATGCTGATATTTTTAGGAACAAACCCTTTCATGGAGCAAAAACCGTAAAATAGCCTAAGCCAATAATTAAACCCTGTCAAATCGCTACGAGAATTTTCATTTAAATTCAAATCTTGCTTTAATACTTGCGCACGTAGGAATGCTTCCTGTGAAGGGTTATCCATCTAAGCGTTCCCACGAAGTACATTCTTATCTAATCACTTCGATGATTCAATTATAAGCTCTACAGCGTAGCCAGTCCTCATATCGACCGTAGCATCAAGTAGTAGGATTGCACTTAATATACAGTGTGTTATGAGATACGCGATACATACCATCAAATATAATTGTAGCACTTATCAATACAATAAACCTATAACGGCCGTTCCCAATATTCAGTCTATCTCTTAATTCAGATAAAAATCGTAACTATCGTTGACTTTTCTGTCCCAATAAATTAACGACGGTAACTCACCTTATCCATGCACGTTGTCTGTCAATGGGATGACGTAGTACCAGCGATGTAAAGTTTGTATGGAAATTGCAATTCACGTGTCCCAATATAAGGCGATAAAAATGACTTATCGGGTATATTGGGACAGCTTCAGATTATTTATTGACAGCTATTTACTGACAGTAGAAGTTTGTAATTTATCTCTATCTGTAGATAGTATTTTTTTAATGAAAATAAGGGACAAGACGAGCAGGACGTCTAGCTTATGGTAATTGATACGCCCTGCCCATTAATTAGCAGTGCCGCTCAGGATTCTTGAAAAACCCCAAAAATTCTGAGCGGCACTACAACTACGCTTGTCACCTTGAGACATAAGATTTTAAGTCTAATTTGCCCAATAATTTCACTACGCGGCGGGCTTCAGACCGAAACACAGTAATGCTTACACATTACTGCTTCATGGTAGAAATAGGAGCCGTTGAGGTTCCCATAATCTAGCCGGCATCCTGTGCAAAGGAGCCTCCCACTGGTGATTGGGAACGGCCGTTAGTTAACCATAAACTTAGTATACTAGCTTAATAGACGAACCCTGTGTGAAAGTGAGATAGCTATCCTCACATAAAAACCTAGTTGTGAGTCAGACACCATGAAATCGATCATGAAAACAATTTAGTGTCCATTAGTCTCCTGTCAAATTGGACTGCGTTTGAATTTTAGTGTTTTTATCATTTTTGTTCTGTGTTTCAACGGATATTAATTAAAAAATATAATGGTGCCGTGTTCTGTATTAGCTTGTGTTGTTACATATAACAACAACCCAACTAAAGAAATATTTCACAGATAATTACTGATTCTTCAATAGTACATTATTTTCGTAGAACATATGCACTAAAATACTAAATATTACATTTTATATGCGTAGTAAATACTCTTTATTCTAAAGATAATATTAATTAAAAAAAATATGTGTTAGAAAATAAAATATTGTTTATGTGAATATGACGCTGTTCGTCAATATTTTGTTATAGGGATTGACCAAAAGCAAAATACTACTTACTTCACTAATGGCCGTTCCCAATATACTATCTATAGATTGTGAGATAAATTACTACCTTTTACTGTCAGAAATTAGCTGTCAATAATCTGAAGCTGTCCCAATATACCCGATAAGTCATTATTGGGACGCGTGAATTGCGATTTCCATACAAACTTCTATCGCTGGTAAGCTATACGTCCTCCCATTGACAGACAGCGTGTACAGATAAGGTGAGTTACCGTCGATAAGTTTTTAGGGACAGTAGAAAAGTCAACGATGGTCACGATTTTTACCTCAAATAGGCCACAACCGGAGATAGACTGAATAATGGGAACGACCGTAACTCACTAACACATCTGTACACACACACGAACATTTTAAATTTGGTCTCGCCGTAATGAGGAGGAAGTCAACACGATGCACTCAGGTTTTCAGAATAATTCCACAATAAAATTTTAAATGATAAACCAACGCGGCTGTTCTGCTCAATGTTTATCATAATATGTGGTCATTTCACAAAGACATAAATGAAAATAAATGGCGCGGAATAATCCAGAATGACGCCAGTGACGTGGAATATAAAAGCGCCAACGAATTTCAGTGAAAAGATTTACATAAACCACCGCATATTTTCAACGAACCTGTTACCTGGCTGTGCAGTTTTGTTGCTACCGTTATACTGTTTTTACTTTAAAACAAAATAGGTTTCACTCCCGAGTGCATTCAGTCAACCGCCAATATCTGAGCAAATAGGAAAAGTGTTACTTTTATTTCGTTTAGGAACAGTTTCAGAAAAGAAACATCACAGTTCTACGCCCGGTTGTGTTGCAATAAAGGTTTCAATAAATCCAATGGGATGTTTCGCCGCTTCGACGGATCTCTGCGCGTTGAAACATTGCATTCACAAGTGCGAGTCTAAACTAAATCTAATTCGGATAAACCCGGCTGTGCTCCGTGTCAAATTGTGAATGGATGTTGAAATAAATATGTCGGATTGAATTTAATGTAGAAATTTACATCTTTTGAACGTTCAATTTCAATAAAACGAAGACTACAAAGCCCTTGTCTTTGATCGGCCACTTCAACGAACCAGGTTTAATACAAGTGTGCCTTTTTAGCTGAATATAAACAATCACAATTAATAAGCCTTTTGATCAAACGGGAATGAATATTTGGATGAAGACCTGTTTACTACAGGTGTGAGGTTATGGAAACACCACTGCAAAAAGCTTACGGAATGCAAGAGTGAGGCTGGTTAACGGGATCGGATTCTGCAACATCCAGCATCGTTCTGCCTGTGTTGATTGAAGTAGAGTTAAGTTAGAGGACAATAAGGAAATAGTCTAAAATAATTGGATTCAATGATGAAATGGGCAGGGATAATTACCTACAAACAAAAGGACATAAAACAAAAAAAAAATTCTATAATGCAATTTCAACGGACTCTGTTTAAAACGTATCTCTGTAGCTTCTCTATAAATACTAAGCCGTCTACATACATGTGTACACACATATATAAAACATTATGTAAATACACAAATAAAATTTGAATAACATTTTATGAACGATGCGGGACTCGAACCCGCAGCCTCTCGCGTTCCGTGCGAGAGCTCTCACCAACTGATCTAACCGGCCGAGTTACGCATCGTTGATAAAATCTTGTATGCTTTGTTCAACTTTCTTTTCAAATTTTATATGTGTAATTAATATCAGAAGTGAGGTTTATCACTCTATAAACATAACTAATTGTTTATTGTGTAAATATTTTACAGTGATGAGTATCAAACTTTTTTTTATGATAATAAGGGACGAGACGAGCAGGGCGTTCAGCTGATGGCAATTGATACCCCCCATTTCAATGCTGTGCCGCTCAGAATTCTTGAAATTCGTCACCTTGAGACATAAGGTGTTAAGTCTTATTTACCCAGTTATTTCAATAGCTTACTTAAGCGGATATTGATCAGACGAACATTAAATTAATATACTAAAAGATGTACTTTTACATAAACTTTATTTACTTATTATTGACAAGATAATGACGTACCTAGTCATTTTAAATCTCGGATTTATCGAAGTGTTAACGCCTTGCATAATATAATCTTTGACGTAAATACTGTTCTCGTGGAACAAATTAGAGCTGAGTAAGCGGAGACTTGGAAAATAGTACACATTTTACTAGTCTGTCCATTAAACTGGTTTGAACGGAGTGTGCAAACTCAAGCTAAAAGCAGAAAATACAGTTCTACGCTCATGTAGATGGCTTTGCAGTAATTTTACGATTTTGGATTAAAACTCTTTCCTTAACAATATGAGTATAGATACTGTAACAGGGAGTTCTTATCCGTATGTAAGAACTCAATATTAAGTATAAGGTTGGCCGTAAACATTTAAAATATAATATTTGAAAGAGAGAGAGAGAGAGAGAGAGTTATAAAATGAATATAATGAATTAGAAAGTATTAGATTGTTTGATTCTGAAACGATCCACCGTGTGTGAGGGAAGACACACGAGTGAGTATAGATATTTATATTTGTATATAATCCTCAATTACGTTAAATGTTTATTAAATTTAATGAGCGATTACAGATGATATAAAACTTTCTGTGATTAAAGCGAGTTACACATTTAAATAAAACACTTTTTAGGATAGCCCAATGGCAAAAAACGGAACTCTTAATGATTCGTCATGTCTTTCTGTCTGTCTGGCCGTCCGTATGTCACAGCCAGTTTTTTCCGAAACTATAAGAACTATACTGTTGAAACTTGGTAAGTACCTAGATGTATTCTGTGAACCGCGTTAAGATTTTCACACAAAAATAGAAAAAAAAAACAATAATTTAGAAAAAATATTTTTTCAACAAACTGTCTTCAGAAATGATGTTGAGGTTTCTAATATCATATTTTATTCTACATTGAATAGTTTGCGCGAGAGACACTTCTAAAGTGGTAAAATGTGTTGCCTCCCCCCTGTTACTTCTAAAATAAAAGAATTGAAAAATAAATAAATAAAAAAGTCAAAAATTGGTTTGAACGAGATCTAGTAAGTAGTTTTTTTATACACTATTATTAAAACATCGAATAAAGTTACAACGAACTACAAGAAATTTATATAATATATAATGTTAAGTACTGCTACAGAAACCTTCACGGGCGAGTCCGAGACTTGGCCGCTTTTTTAAAGGATTAAAACGCGTGTAATTCTTACTGTGTTTTTACATTCGTTTATGTTCATATTAAGTAAATTTTGTATTAGAATTAGTACTCCGACGAAATCAGTAAATATTTCCTTGTATAGAATAAGGTGTGGAACAAATCTTTACAGGACCGTAAGTCTTTTTTTATGAAAATACGGGACGAGACGAGCAGGACGTTCAGCTGATGGTAATTGATATGCCCATAAATGCGTATCAGGATTCTTGAAAAGCCCAAAATTTCTGAGCGGCACTACAATTGCGCTCGTCACCTTGAGACATAAGATGTTAAGTCACATTTGCTCAAATATTTAACTAGCCACATCGCCCTTCAGATCGAAACGCAGTAATGTTTACACATTACTGAAATAGGCGCCGTTCTGGTACCCATAATCTAGCCGGCTTCCTGTGCAAAGGAGCCTCCCACTGGTAATGATTGCTAAGTATGCAGTTGGAACAAAGCACAAAATAAATCGAAAATTTTGCGATTGGATAAAAATTGTACAAAAATTCAATAAATCCTCATGCATTTGGCTGCAAACTTTAAACCAATTTCAGACAAAACGAATCAATCGAAATTGAATTCAAAAATAGCACTACACAATTGTTCGAGTATCGTAAATGTATTATAATTGAAATGTTGCCCGAGACGGACAAAGAATGAATGAAATTCATGAGATCTTGTGTAACACTTCACAGCTCCGAGTAGTCAAGAGCTTTCCGTGAATGTGAGTAGTTGTGAGTGGTTTATAAGAATGTATAGTGAGACGCCTGTCTCTCACACTTTGCCGTCGACTTCATTTGAGCTGACTTGGATTTGTAACTTTAAAAAACTCACGTACCAAAATATTACAAGCCTATGATTACCGTAAATCATTTCGTTGCTATAAAATCCAACAAAACACAATATTATGTTCATTAGAAATAAGATATAAGAGGAATATAAGTTGTAAGAAATAAGGAGTTCCGCCGCGACCACGATTCATGCAATTGGATTGAAATATCGGCACCAAATTAATAAAATTTATATCGTGAGTACCCGTCATAATAATTACAATTACAAAGAATATAAATAAATCTTAAAATCACTTCGTTAACTTCAGAAATAATGTAGTATATTCTATTAATTTATAATAACAGTACATAAAACAAAGTCTATATCTGCGTCTGTCTGTCGGTTCACGAAAAGCTTAAAAAATATAACACCGATTTTGTGCTGTTTAGACCAATGGATAGCGTGGTTCTCGAGGAAGGTTATATAGTATATAATTTGTTAAGTTTTTGCATATATTTTTGTATATATTAACGATATTTGTTGGAGGTGTCGGAAAAAATAAGCCACCTAGGAGCTATCAACGAAAACCCTTTGAGATATAACAAAACAATGTATGGTGAAATTGTGTAGTTCTATAAAAAAGTCGGCGATGGCATGTCTATCTTTTAAGCATAGCACACAATATATTATTAATACTTTAAGAAATTGACAATTATAATGAAGCGGTTATATAAAAACTGTTTACACAAATACGATATTAATTCATATCAATTTATAAACAACAGTGTCTGTTGGGTCAGCTTTTAATATTTTATAACATACTTGTTTGGCTATTAAGCCGATACAATTTTGTTATCTCTAAAACGGCACCAAACATGCTACGAAATAGTATTGACTTAGCTGTACACGGCTAAACGATTGTGAAACTCAACAGCTCTAATGGTCTAGCACTTAAGACCTCACTTAATGCGATTTAATTTTTCAAGAAGTCCTCTGACGTCTGTTTCCTTTTCCGACTCCACTAATGTATTTTACAGTTCAAGCTACAAATAGATCTTATATAATGCTCGCAGTACTCAGCTTTTTGTGCCACGGACACCGTATTAGTTTCATCAAAGTATCATTGGGTTAATAATGTAAGATTTTTTTGATGTGAAACTTCTTTAGAATCGTTGTGATTTGAAACTCGATGAAACGAAAAAGCAAGACGATAGAAACACAAGCAGGTAAGATAAGAAGCACTATACAGTGTTTTCGTACCAGGAGATCATAGTTGAAGAATAATTGTCTTATGTATGACGTGAGTATACCTTAATATATTCTGACGTCATGCGCTCGACGTATTACAACATAGACACCAGGAGAATATAAATATGGTAGCAGTAATAGTAATGTCTTTCATAGCGGTTGAAATAATGTGTAATCCTAGCAATATGTACTAGGACTTCATATGCAGTTTAAAGGTTTAATATAAATATTGTTTCGGATAAAGCGATTCAGCGAAGCATGGACATTACTTCAGCGGATGATAGCACAAAGCGGCTGTGCGAGGAAAAGAATTTCTTACGAAACACACGAATGTGTAGTTTTTTTTTTTTTTTATGGAATAGGAGGACAAACGAGCGTACGGGTCACCTGGTGTTAAGTGATCACCGCCGCCCACACTGTCCTGCAACACCAGAGGAATCACAAGAGCGTTGCCGGCCTTTAAGGAAGGTGTACACGCTTTTCTTGAAGGTACCCATGTCGTATCGTCCCGGAAACATCGCACAAGGAAGCTCATTCCACAGCTTCGTGGTACGAGGAAGAAAGCTCCTTGAAAACCGCACTGTGGAGGACCGCCACACATCCAGATGGTGGGGATGATATCGTAACTTGTGGCGTGTCGTGCGAAGGTGAAATTCGGCGGCAGGAATCAGGTTGAACAGCTCTTCGGAACACTCCCCGTGATAAATGCGGTAGAAGACACACAATGAAGCGACGTCTCTACGCAACGCCAAGTGATCCAGCCGTTCACAGAGTACTGGGTCCCCGACAATTCGAGCAGCTCTGCGTTGCACGCGGTCAAATGGATCGAGCTGATACTGGGGTGCGCCAGACCAGAGATGACAGCAATACTCCATGTAAGGCCGGACCTGCGCTTTGTAGAGCGCTAGAATGTGGGCCGGCTTGAAGTATTGCCGTGCTCTATTTATGACGCCCAGTTTCTTTGAAGCCAGTTTGGCTTTGCCCTCCAGATGGCCACGGAATTGGCAATTGCTCGAGATTTCGAGACCCAGTATTCCGATACTAGGCGAGGCTTTAAGGGAAGTGTTCTCGAAGAGCGGTGATACGGCAAATGGGGTTTTTTTAGTGGTAAACGCGCAAACTTGAGCCTTCTGGGAAATGTAAGACACCAACGGAATGCGGGTGAAATTACCTATTTTGAGGGAATGTGTGCTGGTGAAATTTCAGAACTAGTATCAAGTTTAACAACCTCTCCGAACACTACCCGTGATATTTTCCCTTATACCTCAACGCAAAGCCAAGAAATCTGGTTATACTGTTGATTTCATAATTTCAATGGGGTCGCCACATTCTTGTCCCAGTTTTTTCAGGTTTGAGGGATTATTTCGTTGATGATTCACTTACGAAGGAGGGAACTTTTCGAGTGAGTCGTTCAGTAAGTGATTTAAAAACCCATTTTCATATAAAAATTTTTTGTTTAAGTTTCAAGGAATTACTAATTAATTGAAGATGATGAGGATATTAGGGTTCGTAACCGAGAAGTGAAATGAGATTAGTAACAAAACGCGAATACTTATTATAATAATACTTAACATAACAATTTGTTAAAGTGATTAACTTCGGGGATTAATTATACAAATTAAATTTGAAAACAAAATCTCTTGCGTTCCGTGCGAGCGCTCTTAAACTGAGCCAACCTTTCGAATGACGTATCGTTGATAAATCTTGTCATGTTCAACTTACAGGTTGTGGCTTCATCATGTGGTAAATTACAAATTACATGATATAAATCCCTTATAAATAATTTTAAAAATAGTTTAGAACAAAGGACGTCGCTCCATTATAACAAGAACTATTTGATATATTTCACAAACAAAAACTCAATCCATAAAATGTCTCGTCCCTTGTTTTCTCCTAACATTCAAATCGAACGTGGGATGAATAAACACTATTAATGTTCAATGTTGGGTCTGTACACATGTAATACATTACAGAGAGAAAGAAAATGTAGATTATATTCATATCTCGTATATAACATATAATTTATTAATATTGAAAACTATTATTTCCTTATTATCATTTAGTATTTATTAGCAGAATTTTTAAGATATTTTTATAACAATAAAGGACGAGACAAACAGGACGTTTAGCTGATGGTAATTGATACGCCCTGCCCATTTCAATGCAGTGCCGCTCAAGATTTTTGAAAAACCCCAAAAATTCTAAAAGGCACTACAACTTCGCTGGTCACCTTGAGACATAAGATGTTAAGTCTCATTTGCCCGGTAATTTCACTAGCTACGGTGCCCTATAGACCGAAACACAGTAATGCTTACACATTACTGCGGCGCTGTGTGGTACCCATAATCTAGCCGGCATTCTGTGCAAAGGAGCCTCCCACTGATAAACATGGTGACATTTTGGATTGATAATGTTTTTACCTCCACAGTCCTCAAACACGTAATTTAAAGTTAACCGACACGGTAGCTTAGACACGTGCCGAAAAAGCTAGTTACGAAAACAGAACAAAGTTATATTCCGCTCGAATAATAAATCCCCCGTACCATAAAACGAGAACTGTCCCATGTGTCGCGACGTACTTTTAATTGTCACACAGTCAGTGAAAATATTATTAGACTTCATTTTCATTTTGCCTCACACAAAGGTACCGTGCCGCAGCTGTGCACAAAATTGCTATCTACAGCATTTGCAGCGCAAAATGTTATTATATTAATTTATATAATGCATCAAGTGTCTTAACATGATATGCTTACAAACCTTCATTTACTTAAAAAATGTTATATGAATATAAATTTTACTTAAAGTTTTTTTAACTACTTTATATTTAACTAGCGGATATAGCAGTAATAGCGACATTTCCATTATTTTTTTTAAATTAAAGAACACTTATATAACACATACTGTAGCCGCTAGTGCGCACGCGATGTAAATAATATTTTAGGTAATTTTCTTACACCTTGGGTTAAATTTAAATTATTGGAATTTTAGCAAGGATCTCTAAATTTTCTGAAAATAAAATATGACCTGTTTTGACACGGGGATAGTGTAGCTTCCCAACAGGGAAAGAATTTTTCAAATAGGTTCAGTGCTATTCTATGCAAACAAACAGACAATCAAATCTTTCCTCTTTATAATATTATAGTATAGATAAAATACCAAAAATGAAATAAGTCCATTCGGTGGCTAAGTCGTAAACAGAATTGGATGGATTTCAGATTATTTAACAAATATGAAGGAAATCAAATTAATAATAATTTTAGACAAATTAAATTTGAAAATATTATAGTAATTGATTTGATTTCAGAATATTTATTATCTCAAAAAGAATACAAATTCACTTACTGAGATACTTAAACTAACATGATACATATATTGAGCGGCAAATCGTTATATACTATACACAATTTAAGACGTTATATTTAAAGTTACAATAATTACACAGAGTTACAATAAATACTAATTAGGTAGATACATTAATAACGAAATAGGTGGGTAACGTATAAAATAAATGTTTACAGTAATGAATAAAATACCTACACTATTTTATTATTTATTATAATGACAGCTATGAGGGTATTTGTTTATTAAGGTCTCGTTCATGGTCATAGCCGGAAGCGGTCTAATAAAATAAGTTATGAGAAATCCTTCAAAATGTGGTGTTTTAACGTTTTTTTAAAAACATTTAATGATTGTAATTCTTTAATATCTTTTGGGAGGTTGTTATACAATTTAGCCCCTTCGTACATTATATTTCTTGTTCCATATTTTGTTCTAGGTTTTATTAAGCAAATATTGAGGGCTTGTCTTGTTAGAATTTTTTGAATGTTTATTCTTTTTGTGAATGTAATTTGTGTGTGTAAATCCTTAGTTAAAATTTTTCTTATGAGAATACATGTGTTATATTTATATATTTGATTTAAATTCATTAATTTTGTTTCCCGATATATTTGAACAGTAGGAGTTAGGTAGTTGTATCGAAACAAAGTTTTAATAATTTTATTTTGACTTATTTGTAAGCTTTTTAAGTTAGTTTTTTCCGCCGTATATAATAATAATAATATAATAATAGTAATGAACATTGTTTTCAAATTTAATTTGTGTAATTAATCCCAGAAGTGAGTGTAATCACTTATAAAAGTAACAAATTGTTAATAATTTTAATTAAACAAACATGATATTAACAACCTTTGGTTAAATCCTATTGAGGTCTGATGTTGAGAAAACTCATCATGTTTGTTTAGATATATAAAGTAATTTTAAACATTTCCAATTAAGTTTCCAACTCGTAGATAGGGTTATAGAAATAAATTTTCATATCTGATCTGATCTGACATAATTATAAGAACTAATTAATTGTTAAATGCTTTTATTAATTAGATATTAAGCTTCTTTGTAAATATTTAATAGTAAATAAAGAAAATTGTAATTTTATTATTCAATTAAGTATTTTAAACATAGTCATAAGCATTGATCCAATATAGTTTAAAAAGGAACTTATTCAAGGGTGGAATGTTAATAACAATTATCATTTCTATTAATAAAACTCAGTTCAAAAATCACCACTATTATTAACAATTGACCAAATAAATAAAATACGTTTTATTTAGTGATTTTGTTTCATAGCCACAAATAACCAAAGAGATAAAACTGTACAAATCTCTACATTTTTTTCAACAAAAATTGATTAGCTTTGTTTTGAAGAAGTCTCCATGGTGCTTCGGAAAGTAGTAAAAACTGTGTTTTATTCATTCCTAAGTCCGTAAATCAGATAGAAAATAGCTGTGATAAAACCTTTGGAGTCACTCAGTAAATTAAACTTACTTCCGTTTGTCAACAATGTAGCAAGGAATCTAAAACACTTCATTTGAATTGCTTATAGCCTTTGATTAGAGATTGGTCTCCGCTGCGAACTAGACACCGCAGGTGTAAAGTGCAGCAACTAATACTAAGCCCAAGTGGGCGTACTCGAGCTAGTCTCGAACGATATGTTACGTTGACGTATCACATATTCTGTTATACTTTGCTAATAATTAAAACTAAAATTCCGGGTAAAACTTTGTAAAAATAATACGACAAGAAATAAGAAAGACACTGGGATCACATATCATCAGTAAGTATTTTGTGTATAGATTTCAATGTAAAATAACACGAAGCGTATGTAACTAAATTTGAAAGATGTATTGAGTGTCAAGATGGCACGCACACTAGCATCTAAGAGTTGCCATAGCGTGATTCTCAAGAAAGGGTTTGAGAGTATAATTTGTTTATTTTTTCTACATACTTTGTATACATTAACGATAAGATAAGATAAGCCGTCTGAGAGCTTTCCACGAAAACGCTGTCAAAATCCATTGGGATATAACAAAATACTGTATCGTGGATTGTGTATCTTACATGTAGTTCTACGGAAAAATCCGCGATGGCATATATCTATCTCTTAAGGATTGTATAATATATCCATTTTAATATTATAGAAATTGGCATTTATAAAGTGGACATGTAGAAACTATTTACACAAATACGATATTAATCCTATCAGCATATTACTACATATTATAAAATCATTAATTACCGATGGCTTTACTTACTACATTATTCCCAATAAGGTGCTTGCGAGTCAGCGAGTATATTATATTTTTAGAAGGGTCGGTAGATTCCGACTATCAATAACGGTCGTTTTCAATGTACTATCTATAGATAGAGATATATTACTGCTACTTTTAGTAATTAGCTGTCAATAATCTGAAGCTGTCCCAATATACCCGATAAGGCATTCTTATCGCCTTATATTGGGACGCGTGAATTACAATTTCCATACAAACTTCTATCGCTGGTAAGCTATACGTCGTCCCATTGTTAGACAGCGTGTTCGGATAAGGTGAGTTACCATTGATAAGTTTATTGGAACATTAAAGTCAACGATAGTTACGACTTTTATCTTAAGTAAGAGATAGACTGAATATTGGGAACTGCCGTAAGCAGAAATGTGAAGCATTGAACAAAATATTTGAATAGGCATAGAAATTGAATATGATATAACATTAAAATACTATAAATATTGCAGAACAGCAGAAAAAAAGACTTTTACAATGTTTGCCTACAGGAGAGGCTCATTTGTTGCAGAAAGCGCTTGAATTTATTTGCAACTTTTTTACAAAATAAAGAACAGTCTATTGTGCTGAGAATACAACAATATTTATGTAACAAAACAATAGTAGACCTACGTTAACATGACTTAACGTTAGAACAAACACGAAATAGAGTACAAACCGAAGTCGGCCATTATTTATTCATCTACAGTTACTAAGTAATGTACATTAGAAACGTAAGCAAATGGACATGACTGATAATATGTTTAAGGCACGGACTGACTAGGATTGTAAATGGTACTTTACCAGTGTGAGGCTCCTTTGCACAGAATGCCGGCTAGATTATGGGTACCACAACGGCGCCTATTTCTGCCGTGAAGCAGAGTGTAAGCATAACTGTGTTTCGGTCTGAAGGGCGCCGTAGCTAGTGAAATTATTGGGCAAATAAGACTTAACATCTTATGTCTCAAGGAGACGAGCGCATTTGTAGTGCCGCTCAGAATATTTGGGATTTTTCAAGAATCCTGAGCGACACTGCATTGTAATGGGCAGGGCGTATTAATTACCATCAGCTGCTCCTGCTTGTTTCGTCCCTTATTTCATAAAAAAAAATGCTACAACCAACCCTTCAATATTTGTGTTGATGCAAATGGGCATTTATTTTACTGATTTTCATTTGTTTATTCAAAATTTACGTATTAAACTCAAAAATTTTCGGTTGAAGTTTTATAAAAGTACTAAATCTATTAAATTCTTTAAAAAAAAGAATGTTGTTATAGCTGATAATTGGGAGATTTTTGACTTCAAAGTTTATTTTTGGGAAGCAACTTCCAAATTTTTTGTTGGATATTCCAAATTATATATAAACATTCTATTCGGTTTAAAATTTTCTTTAATTCGATCTTTGTGCACTGTATTTTTTGCGTCGGAATATTTTCATTTCTTTATATTTTAATCGACTCTCTAACGGCCGTTCCCAATATACTACTACCTTCTACTGTCAGTAATTAGCTGTCAATAATCTGAAGCTGTCCCAATATACCCGATAAGTCAATCTTATATCGGGACGCGTGAATTGCAATTTCCATACAAACTTCTATCGCTGGTAAGCTATACGTCCTCCCATTGACAGACAGTGTGTACGGATAAGGTGAGTTACCTTCGATAAGTTTGTTAGGACAGTAATGTCAACGATAGTTACAATTTTTATCTCAAGTAAAAGATAGACTGAATATTGGGAACGGCCGTAAGAAACAAATTTTTGTGGATATTGAGTTATGACAGCGCCTTAATATCACAATGAAAACATTCGTTCAATATTATAAGTTCAGTGGTAACGGAAACAGCCATATTGGTTTAAAGAACGTTAACAATAATGTTTATTCAGACAATGTAAATAAGAGATTCGGAAGCAGCTCTCATTGGTTGCAAGTCAATAAAACGATAATTACATTCCTTTAATTGTTTGGCAAACTGCACTGTTTGTAAGTAATAAATTTTATTTATATCGGCTTTTTTATTGACATATATTATTTATCGACTGATTTTGACTTTATGGACTTTAAGCGACATAGAAACAAATTAAAAATGATTATACTGATGAAAATATTTCATAAAATATACATAAATACATATAAACATCCATGACACGGAAACAAACTTTTTAATTCATCATATTAATGTTTTTAACTACCCGGACCTCTAGCTTAGTAGAAAGGGTCACTAACCACTTGGCTCATAATTTCAGCTGGAAGACGTCCACTGCTGGTCAAAGGCCTACCCCAAAGATCGCCACGACGATCGATCCAACGCTGCCATCATCCAAGTTATTCCGGCGATATTGACCAGAGCGTCGCCATATGTTGTGGGGGGCCTACCAACACTACGTCTTATGGTAGGTGGTCGCAAGCATCTGAACTTTGTCGGTGACTTTGGTTCTCTACGGATCTCCTCATTTGTAATTCGATCTCGCAGGGAAACTCCGAGCATAGCCCTCTCCATTGCCCTTTGAGCGACAATGAGCTTTCTCATGAGGCCTACACTTAGCGACCACGTCTGCCTTCCGTAATTTATCACTGGCAAAACACACACTGGTTGAAAACCTTCGTCTTCAGATACTGTGGTATTTGGGACGAGAAGATTTTACGGAGCCACTCGGCTATCGGGTCGTCAGTTACATTACGTCATTCAAAGGTGATTTTAAATCCTATTTTGAAAAAAAAGTGTGTGTGTACTTATGTTTGCACGCAAGAAGTTATACTTCTTTGGCGTAACAAAGCAAAAATCCTTAAAATTATTTATTTTAATAGCTATTCTACGTTTGTAGAAAGAACGATATTGTAAAAATCTTGCAAAGATGACTTTGACAATTAATTATTAAATAACGAATACGGCTGTATGGGCTTGAACCCTTGAACCCAAAAAAAAATAACGAATGCCGCAAAAGTCAGAAAATGTTCGGAACCAACTTCACCCTGTTACTTTTGTGTTACAGTGAAGCGCGCGCATCTTAAAATTTCACTCTCATAATTTTTTCATAACGCGCCTAAAGAAGTATAACTTCAATAAAAAATATTTGAATTCGAATATAATTAGTTAGTAAAGTTTACCGCGATAATATTAATATATTTGTGAGTGTACATCCAACACTGTTACCTTTAGTACTGCCGCAGATTCGATACAAGTGGACTATTAGGAAGTAAACCCAGTCAGTCTAATTAGATCTAGTAATAAACCGAGGAAAAGTGAGCCTTTTGTTGTACACATTCACAATACCCTACCTGAGAATGAACAGTCTCGTATTAAACACAATTTACTTGCACATATAGCTACAATCTCCTTCCACCCAGCCCAATTACTGGCGTCTAAATATTAGATTACTACATTCATACACTGATATGTTGCTTTCAAGTAAATTAGTTTACTTAGGATAAAGTTAAATTTAACCTAACTTAATTGTAGTCTGGGACATGGCAATATTTAACAGTAATATAAGTTATTTTATTATACCTGTTCTTCCATTTTTGGATTTTGGCCTGTTTTTATTATAAAAAGGGAGGTTACTTAAGCACAATCACTGACATATTATAGAGTATAGCTAAAGTTAAATATATTTAAGAATTAAGACTCAACAATTTGTTATTTGTAAAGTGACTCTCCTAAAGTCCCTTACTTCTGGGATTAATTATACAAATTAAGTTTGTTGCCAAAATTTATGAACGATGCGGGACTCGAACCTGTCGGATTCCGTGCGACTGATGCATGGATTGTAAATCTTGGTATGACTTGTTCAACTCTCAGGTTGTGGCTCCATCTACAACCCATCTACGGGCTAATACCTTATATAAAGTAATTCAAAATGTTCAATCAGTTTTATTATAAATGATAATATTATGATTTTGAGTTTAAATTAGTGCACTACTAGTACGAAGTATCAAATAAGCTCAAATCAAAGTTTTGAAGCAATATGCAGAATAAAAAACAATTTAATTAAATTTTTACCAGTAGGAGGCTCCTTTGCACCGGATGACGGCTAGATTTAGGGTACCACAACAGCGCCTTTTTCTGCCGTGAAGCAGTAATGTGGGAGCATTATTATGTTTCGGTCGGAAGGGCGCCGTAGCTACTGAAATTACTGGGGGAAAAAAAAAGTGACGAGTGCAGTTGTAATGCTCAGTTTTTCAAGAATCCTTAGCGGCGGAATAAATCACCATCATCTGACGTCCTGCTCGTCTCCTCCCTTGTTGTCATAAACAAAAAAGATTATTTGTTTGATACTGATCGATAGTGGTAAACCAGATTTGCTTCGAACTCATACCGTCTTTTTTTGAATGGGTTTTGAACATTTTGAATAAACATTCAAATTCAAATATCCAGTCCAAACATTGTTTACCTCATGAGAACCATAGCCAATTGAGAACTAAATCATGAAGTTATATTAAACTTCTACGCCAATGTATGTACATACGTTATTTGAGTTGGAATATAATATGAAATGTGTGGTCAACTTCATAACCCTGTCGGCTGTCAGAGCGTCCTCGGTCCCAACGCGACATGATAAAGTATGAAGTACGGACAAGTCTGTGTAATATCACCGCGAATATTTTACCTAAACTCGCCAAATATTTCTGAAGTAAAAACTTCACTTCACATTGGCACTTTTTTGGTAGGGGAAAACTTATGGGCCCGCGTCACCGATATGCATGAAATAAAAAATAAATACTTATAAATATATTATATAGTTAAACACTTTTTGGATGAGTGAAATCTCGTAAGTTCGCGTCACTGAACTGCTTAAAGCAGAATATCTGTAGCTATACCGCTGACGTATTATGCAACATTACTGCTGTGTATATCTTATAAGTGAAATTGAATCGATCTAGTGGAAAGTTCAATGTGTATATTATACTGTGCATTGTTGAAATATTGTTTATTGAGAATAAGTTTTAAAAATAAATTGAAATTAATAATTTTATTGTTTTTAGGCATTATGTTATTTCAAATTTTTATACTAAAAGTTCTAAGTTTTCTTTTCTATCGACATTATCTATAACTTACAATTTTTTTAATAAAAGATCATATCCATATTACTATTTATTATAAGACGTTATCTGCTAGTAGAGTACTTATTATATGACGAATATTTGAAAACTACTTCGAACTAGATAAATGTGGTTCAAGACGAATCAATCATAATCGAAGCCATCTATCATAACTCATAAGAGCATTTGGAACCTCAGCTTCCCGCGCTGGAAGTATATTATCTTGGGAAAATTAAAATAAAGTAAGACTACAGTACATTTTTTACTAAATACTACGTAAATATACGTAAATGTAAGTAGTAAAACTACGTAATAAGAGGCAATACTGCGTAAGTGAAAATTAAAATTTAGTTTACTATGAAAGTGATTTGACATAAGTTTGAAATATTAGTAATTACAGTATGGTGATTGGCGACGAAGTATTATCCGGATGAGTTTGAAAGCGATCAGTTGCTTAAGACGTGGTGGATTTCGACTATCTCCGTTTTTTACAAGATAATAGCCGTCATCTGTCAATCTATCAATGACTCCACGTTTCAAACAATCGAGTGAATCGCTTTTTTTTTGAGGGTTTCACTAGGCTGGGACTGGAGGGCAAACGTAGGAGCGTACGTGTCACTTGATATTAAGTTATCAGTACCACCCTTACTTTCTTGGAATATTAGAGGAATGACAAGAGTGTTGCCACCTCTTTTGGTTGTATCGTCCTGGAAGCACGGCATAAGGTAGTTAATTGCATAATTTGATTGTACTGTTATGCGGCTCCCACTGGTTCAGTTTAAAAAAAACTAAGACTAAACTCCACATATTTTGTTTCCAAAAATGTAAAATACAATATTTTTGAATGAACCTCACTTTTCATTTTTGTCGCTATAGAATTTTGTCAGAGTTTTTATATTAAAATATATATAAATCCAGTGTCCTGATGTTTGTTCCCAGTGTACTCCTAAACTAATAAACGGTTTTTAATGGTGATTACTTCATGTAGAGCAGTTAAGCAACTTGAGAGAAAGGATAGTCTTTACTTCGATTTGGGACCTATAATTATTTTTATTTCCAATATTTGTTTTTTATTGGCATATTTTCTTTGAGACAATTTATTTACGCACGGTTGGACGGTTCTAATGTGAAACAATTTCATTATAACGACATCGACTTCCATAAAAGCCGGCAACGCTCCTGTGATTCCTTTGGTGTTGCAAGAGATTGTCATGATGATCACTTAACACCAGATGACCCGTACGCTCGTTTGTCCTCCTATAAAAAAGGGAGCATATTTTACGAAATTATTCGTGATATTATGAAATATTATTGACAAATTCATAAAAATAAAGGACAAACTTGTAGTTAGTGATGCTAATATTTATATTTGTGCCATGTAGTACGTGAACAAGTGTACAAGTTGTTAGTAAAAAAACCGATAGTCAATAGTAATAGTTGTTCATTTTCTAACTTGTAAATTTTGTTCAAGACCCCATATATTCCAAGCCTCTACGAACAAAAGTACTAACCGTTGTAATTATAAGAGTTCTATTGTATCGCCACAAAGAATGCATACTGTACTATTGTCTTGCTGAATGGCGACTAATTACTGATAGTGTGTAATTGCTGTGAAACTAACAATATCATTCTTACTAATATTATTATTAACTCGCAGACAATAGAAAAAGAATGATGTAAGTATTCGGGAATAAAGTTAATGAGTTAAAATTGATGTAAAAAACGTATTTCACAGTAATTTTATAATATGTATATACTTAATAAAATGGATTAATATCGTATTTGTGTAAACAGCTTTTATCTAAACCCATGCTTTAAATCCTCTATTAAAGATTCTGAAACAGTTAGCTTATTGTCAACATTAAAACACCCAATGTTCTAATAACCATTACATCATCCAAACGAGTGTTGTAATATTGTACTGAATTTCATAACAACACTATGTTTTTTTTTCGATCCCCTCATGCACAAAGAGTTTCAACAGACAGCCACATTCTTATTGCTCGATGCGTGGTATCTGTATGAATCAAAAAAAAACTTTTCGTTCACGCGCGTTCCACACTACCAGAAGTCGCGCGCCGTAAAAAAGTTGGTTATTCGAATCCCCGTCATTTTTATTGTTTTGTTTACAAAAAATGACCGATTCATTTTAAACGCTGCAAAAGAACATTATATTCGAGTGAATATTTCATTATTGCTGTTGATAATTAGGTATTAAAACACTCATGTGATACTATTATCAGGGGTATTCATCCACATTCGTGTTTTAATACCCCTTATTACACAACACTTGCATAAATAACTAATTACATTACAACTTTCTTATTAAATTTAAAATAAATAAAATTTAAAATATTAAAATGAATATAGTAGGTTGTCCTTAAGAGATAGGCATATGCCATCCCTGACTTTTCTGTAAACCTATTAAGTTACACAATTTCACTATACATAATTTTTTATATCTTAAAGAGTTAAGACAGCGTTTTCATAAATATATAAAAAATGTACAATGTGTTTGCTTGTTTTCATTTTTGTCAAGCTTTTAATCCGTCAATACTTAATTGTTTATGGTGATTTTTTTCACACACATTTGCAGGGGTACAGATGAAAACATACCCAGCTATTGAAAGAAATATTTCATTTCAAAGGTTCACGAAATATCAGACTGTGAATTGCGTAATTTTTAAAATCCAAGATGGTCAAAATTATCAATGTAGCAAAGTGAATCTGTCCATGATTCTCAGGGTTGCAAAGAATGAATTTGGTATCATTATTGAAATCAGAATTTGCCGCTGTGCTTTTATCAATATGGATATCATATCCTATTATTATTATTATTTGGCTATTTGGCTAGTCCTTATCAGTCCTAGTAACACCGCCTCCAGAATTGAACTATTGTGTTTGTCACTCAAACTTATAGCTCGTAGTCAAGCCCTGCCGCATCTACGAACCGTAGTATCTTCTTGACGCGAGTATTACAAACAGCAAGGTGTAGTCGCCAAGGATGGTGTTACGCTTACGCATTAGTGGGCCTCAATTGCAGAGGGGATGAGGCAAAATCTACAAGTTCTTTCGTTTTTTATTCCGACCTTACTGAGGTGCTTATTTAGGCGACAGTGCCCAGTTAGCATCCTGCTAAGTATGCATAGGGATTTTGATTATGATGATCGATTGAGTATTTTAGGCCTGGCAGCTTAACAAATAAACACACAACTTCATATTCACATGTATAATATTATTTATTAAGCGCATAATTTACTAATTGGTATTTTAAAATCTAGTTGTTAACGTGATCCAAAAATTTAACTTGTTAACATCCGGCTCTTATTTAACTACAGAAATTTAAGATATTGTGTTCGAGTTTGTAGGATTCCAAAAATGGAATCGCCGATTAAAAAACTTTTATTAACTGCTTTTACCGAATTTTCCTTTCGCTGATTGACCACCAGAAGTTGAACTTTTATTCGTATGGAAGGCAAATAATTTTAGCACTAATAGTTTATTGGGAATTTGCATTTCACATCGTTTACTATGAAGGATTTTTCACATATATTTATTTAGCAGTAGGAGGCTCTTTTGCACAGGAAGCCGGCTAGATTATGGGTACCACAACGGCGCCTATTTCTGCCTTGAAACAGTAATATGTAAACATTGCTGTGTTTCGACCTGAAGGGCGCCGTAGCTAGTGATTTTACTGGGCAAATGAGATTTAATATCTTGTTAACAATATGTCTCAAGGAGACGAGCGCAATTGTAATGCTTCTCAGAATTTTTGGGGTTTTCAATAATCCTGAGCGGGACAGCATTCTTAGGGTAGGGCGTATCAATTACTATCAATCCTGCTCGTCTCGACCCTTATTTTCGTAAAAAAAATCCAGATTCAGATCCACTTTTACACACAATATTCGAACTGCATCGAATCGTATTAAATAATATGACATAGTAAGAATTTCTTAGTAATGTTGTGTTGTTAAGTTTCCTCATGTATTTTTCTATTGGAAATGGACGACTGAGACGGAAATTACATTTAGAAATCGATTGAAGCTTTGTTAAGGAGAAAGCTTGACTTGCAGGTTTAAATTAATATATCGCAATATCACTAATTCTGTGTGTAGACATTCTGTAGATTTAATTTCTTGAACTGTTGTTTATACAAGGTTGTGAATGAATGAATGAAGCCTTTTTTGCAAGCAAACAAAAAAGATTAATTTTAACTTAATATACTAAATGATTATTATAATATTATATTTAACTAATATATACTAAATCTAATGTTAATCATCGCTCGCTTGCCCGCCGACATAGGCCTCCTCCAGATCCACATTTTCCCGTCGTAAGTTGTTCTTCTTCATGTTGGTCCAGCAATCTTTTTGAAATCATCTTCCCATCGTATCGTTTGTCTTCCTCTATTTCTTTTTCCATATCTTGGATACCACTCTATAATGTTGTTTGTCCATTAATCTTGATTACTTCTTATCACATGTCCTGTGCAACGCCATTTTAAAGTGCTTGATTGTTTTTTCCACACTTAAGATTTTTGATTTCTTTCTTATGTTTGTTATTTTTGCTTTCTTATTTTTAACAGAGAAGGTTGTAACTTTCTATAAATTGGAGGTATAATCAAAAACACATTAGCTGTATAAAAGCTATGCATTTTATCATTCGTTTAACTTTTCTCGGGGCGAATAATAATAAAGCCGTTGTAATTTCTCATCTGCTGTTGTGCATAAACGATTGACTAAGAAAATAGTAGCGAATAGACAACCCAACAGCCCGATAATGTATGGCTAATGTTGATTTGTTAATAAGTTTGTGGTTTAATATTCAAAATTATACTAAGTAACTAATATATACTAAGTAAGTAATACTTTTTACGACATGTCCATCAAAATCCGTTACAGAAACAATACATTCGCTTTTCCTTTCTATCTCTCTTGCACGCTTTGTTCGTCTTTATTCTGATATATTGTAAGTCTAAGCTATAAACTATCTACCTACACGCTACCTAGTATCTACATTTCAAAGATTCATCGGTGTCTGTCTTGTCACTATTTTAATTTAAATTTTTTGAAGTGAAACTTCTTTAGGTTGTGATTTGAAACTCAATGAAACGAAAAAGCGAGACGATAGAGACACAAACAGGTAAATAAATGTATGGGATTCAGCTGGCGAGAGAATGAGACAGGAATTTATGTGTCATAAATTCATAAGATTTAACGTGGGAGAAAATGAGATAAGAAGCATTATACAGTGTTTTGGTAACAGGCGATCATAGTTGAAGAAGAGATTGTCTTATGTATGAAGCGAGAATACCTTAATATATTCTGACGTCATGCGCACGACGTATTACTTAACAGACACCAGGAGAACATAAATATGGTAGCGGTGATTGTAATATCTTTCATAGCGGTTGAAATCATGTGTCATCTTAGCAACATGTACCAGGACTTCATATGCAGCTTAGAGGTTCATGCACAATGCAT
The DNA here is from genome assembly GCA_949711755.1 of Leptidea juvernica. Lineage (NCBI taxonomy): Eukaryota > Metazoa > Arthropoda > Insecta > Lepidoptera > Pieridae > Leptidea > Leptidea juvernica. The sequence continues at coordinate 1,058,912 of CATIXQ010000031.1, forward strand.
TTCTTAAAATAATTCGTAATTTTGTTAATATCCATCATTCTATATCCGACAGATTCGATATTTGCAATCAATATTGTTTTTGCGGCTTGGGTTCCAAAACCTTATCGATCTTAGGGAATTATATTATGTAATTATTTAAGTATCTGTAAATAGAATGGAAACAAGTTATAAGCAGTTATTTCTGTTAAAAGTGAATACGGAATCAATTAAACTCTCTTGAGGAAATGGCACGCAAAAACCAATTACTTTACGAGCTAGATTACATTTTTGTTGTGATGGCCAGGGCTTACGTCAAAGAATCTTTTAATATAATTAAATTTTATCGGAGTTTTCTGTCCAGAAGCAATTGCTCAGTTTTTGTAAAGTTGAAATCTATCGATATTGTAATGTAAATATCACCGGACAAGCATTAGGCTTATTTGATGGTAGGTGTTTTAGTAATGCATCGACGCGGTTTATAATTAACTTTAATGGATTTTAGTGTAACAAAGGCAGAAATCAGCCATGCGTTTTTCCAAAGTATTTTTCATTTATGAATATTGATAGAAATTTAGTTAATAAACTTTCTTACCACACGGAATTATAACAATTACACCTTGATTCGATGTCGACCCCTAGCGACCCTACCCATAGTACATGCTATGCCTAGTTTGGGGCAAGATAATTTGTGTAAGAGTGTGTCAATATTAAAATTATTATTTAAAAATATAACCAGGGGTAAAGGACCATTGACTCTCACCGCCCCCGTTCGATTCTCATTCACCACGTACGAATGTGTTATCGGTTATCGAATTTATATGTATGTTTATGTGACGCTTCATAACACCGGCAACACTTTGTGATTCCTCTGGTTAGAAAAGAGTATGGGCTGCGGTGATTACATACCATCATACCATTTGTCATCATCTGCCATTAAAACTAAATCACTGAAGGCATGAAGGCAATCATTGAATTTTAGATTCAATCTTACGGCAAAGACACTCAACGAATATACAAAGATTTTTTGTAGTTCCCCGCAACAATGTTTATCTTATCCCACGAGATTTTTTCCTTATATCCGCAATCCAAAACCGCCCCAACATCTTATTCTGCCTGAATTGGACGGAATCATTACTTCCCATGCAGCTGTTACACTTTACGGCCAAACTTATATTATGTTCTTAACGTCGTTACAAACTTGGGCACACTACTTAGTTATAGCTATCGATGAAACGCAACTTTGTAGATTATCTCTGTGTAATAACTTAAAAGTTGAACTTTACTGGTGGCTATAGTAAATTTAATATTACAACTCATATGCGGCAGCGTGGAAGCAAAGATAGATTTCTTGACTATAATTTTCATTAAGTTGAACATGGATTCTTCAAAATCTTATATATATAAAAATGAATTGCTATTCATTAGTCTCGCTAAGACTCGAGAACGGCTGGACCGATTTGGCCAATTTAGGTCTTGAATTATTTGTGGAAGTCCAGGGAAGGTTTAAAAGGTGAATAAAAAGCTGCTGAATTTAATAAAAAACAACAAATATGTTTTTCCTTTGATGTGTCCATACATAATTTCTATGAGAAAATTTATTGACGCACAGTTTGACAGTTCTGCTGTGAAACAATTTCATTACGACAGCAAGGTGCATATTTTACGAAGTAATTTTTGATGTTATGATATACTATTGACAAATTCATATAAAAACATTATTTTATTTATTATATACAGAACAACGTCTGTCGGGTCAGCTACTTATTGATAAATTTCACACATCTAGACGTTTCAATAATTATTGTATAACAAAGCAAACATAAAATTGTTATGTGTACTACTCGATTAAGTCGAGTTAGTAAGTCTTATAAAACATGATCCCAGAAAACGTACAAAACACATGTGATATGAAATTAAAATGAATGGTTAATAAACGTTTGTGTGTTAAAGGTTATTATAACATAAATGATTTTCTTAATGATACCACAGACTAGGAGTGGAGCGAACACCCTCAGGCTATTTAATTATAATTTTTTATTGTACGATTTTACATTGCCATCAATATTTTTATACAAAAAAGCCCGCTGAGTTTCATGCGCCCCTTTTTCTCAGGTCTGAGGCGCACTATTTCGAATGGGTGGTAGTTTTTGACAATCAATAAGTGAAGTCCTATTTGGAAAAAAATGAATTTGAATTATGCTAAATCTTGCAAACTTAACAATATAAGTGTGGCGTTGCATCTATAGTGTGGCTGTACATGTTTTTTTTAAGACGGCAAAGGTATTACAAATTTCATAACCTCACATGTTGAGATGACATGGATATTTTCAACTACATATATTGCTGGTGCTGAAAGATGGAGTTACTGATTACTTACCGTTGTTCTAAATGTTTCTCATTGAAATCTTAATCGGTGACCCTAACCTAGGCGACCTTCTAAGCCCTTTAGATGAAATATTTGATTCCGATCATAGATAGATGTGATATAATATGGTTGTGTATGTGTAGTATAATGACACTGAATCAGGTTGAATAAGGTTCAGACTTAGATCATTTATATGTAAATAGACACTGTAACTGTTACATGATAGCTGTGAAAACGTCGAAAAAAATTGAGTTTAGAACTAACCTCTACAAAGTACCATACAAATCGCTATATAAGCTATCGCTATCGCATTTCTAAGGAATGTGTATAAAAATGTATTATTATATGCAGAATTGTATTATCTCACATGAGACATGCTATTGGTGTAATCATCAAATACAATTTATTTATTCAACGATTTTACTGGAATTAGATGCTTGTGCTCGTCTGACACTAATAAACCAATAAGGGCCCTTTCATGTTGCCCAGTCCACTGTATGAAATCCGATTTTATACTTATGTCGATAACAATAGGCTTTGTTTCCTTTGAGAATGTCATCCTATGTTTTCATATTCAGTCGTTGTGTAGTTCTTAGATTTTTTCTTAAACTATCGTATAATTATTTATGACAATTATGGACGAGACGAGCAGGACGTTCAACTGATGGTAATTGATAAGCCCAAAAATTCTGAGTGGCACTACAATTGCGCTCGTACCTTGAGACATAGGATGTTAAGTCTCGTTTGCCCAGTAATTTCACTAGCTCCAGCGCCCTTCAGACCCAAACACAGTAATGATTAAACATTACTGCTTCACGGCAGAAAAATTAGCCGTTGTTGTACCCATAATCTAGCATTCTGTGCAAAGGATGAAGTGGGGTTCAAAATTCCATTTTATTTATAAACGTGATATTCTTTCGTTCATAATTTCCTAGATACAATATTTTGCGAAAAACCGTTGTTAATATTCTGAAATAACGGTAAAAGAATTTTCCATAACAATTTATAGAAATAAGAGAAGCAAAATTAACTGCTGCCAATAGAAGCTACCTGATCCTGTTATGATCCATGCAGCCGTTTTGGATATTAATTCGGAACAAACAGATTGCTAGAATATTTTCGGATACATTTATAGACCCCAGTGGTTAGTGACACTGCCTACTGAGCTATAGGTCCCGGGTTCGAATCGCGGCAGGTGCAATCATTTATATGATGATTATGAATGTTTCAGAGTCATGGATGTTTATATGTATTTGTGTATGTTTAAGTAAGTAAAGTGTATTAAATATATCGTTGTCTTGCACCCATAGTACAGGCTATGCCTAGTTTGGGGCAAGATATTTGTGTAAGAGTTTGTCAATATTATATTATTATATATTTATATTGCGTAAGTATCCATTCCTACTCTGTGGTGTAAGCATTCATATGCCGTTAGTAGGAAGCTGTTATTTTGACATTACAAACAGGCACTTCAATTTTATTTATATACTAGCTTATGCCGCGACTTCGTCTGCATAGATAAAGAGTGTCTTTTTTAAAAAATAAGCTGGTTTGGAATTGAAGATTATCTCATGTCCTATTCCAGTTCCGGTGACCGTTTTCGGTACCGTTCAACATATTATATGAATCCTATTTCGAGTAAGATTCCTATGGCAAACTAAACCTACTATTGATATAGTTATGGATCATCGGCGTGAATTTCAGTTTTTCACAAATCCCGCGGGAGCCATGGATTTGTCCTGCCTATTGCCAGTTCATTTTTAGTGCATGTTCTAGAACATCTGTTTGGTTGGTTTTTTCCCTGATAGTTTTGTTACGGATTTTACGTATCTTTCTGAGCATCAATATACTTCTCTCCATGGTATGTTGTGTTGTAAGTAATCGATGTTTAATTTTCTTTGTGTGCACCCATGATTGGCTAACATAACATATTATATGGCATATAAATAACTGCTGCTAGATCCATCCTATAACTTAACAAGCACTTCATGTGCTGGATAACACTTATTTAATACTATTTATACATTGTGAAACCAAACTTTGTCTTTATTCGATAGATAAGTCGCAAGTAGCTTATTCGTAACTTAACTTGTACATTGTGAAACAGGGCCTAAGTCTTACAAACTTAATTTGTACTGTTTAATATAAATGTCTTTGTCTTATCTAAGCTTAAATAATAATAATTTTTTAAGGCTATTTAGTGAGTACACATGGAAACAAAGATTTAGTCCAATTTTCTTTTACAATTTGTAAAAGGTCGCAAAGGTTTTTGCAAAGGCACATCAAAGCCGTTACAGGATTTCATTAAAATTATTAAAAATATAATTAAGAATGATCCAAGTGAAAACAAAACAAAAAATAATAAAACAGCGATTGACGAAGTTTTTTAGATTTTCAGTAAAATATATTCAATCAAAAGTAATTTTATAAAATTAAAATTAATTTTTTATCTTGAATGGCGGGTATTTCTGAATTCGTAATTTTGGGTTGTTTTTCATTATTTTTTGGAAATACTTATAATAATTAATATACTAGATGTTAAATATCATTTTTAAAGTGAAACCTTTATTACATCGCCTCTAATTTTTTCGCCCATCTATCGCATGTCGCATTACAATCGATTGTAGAAGGGGTGAAGTTGTATCATTAATTTCAACTACAGCGTTCAAGTCAGTTTGGCCGCGTGGTCTAAGGCGCCAGTATTAAGATCTAGTTTCCGAGAGAGATAGTAGGTTCTAACCCATGACCTAGGTTTTTTACATTTTTATAAGAAGTAAAGCATTCTGAACTATTTGTTCTTTTTTATAGTGATAACCCTCACTTCTGGGATTAATCACACAAATTAAATTTCTTAACAAAATTTATGAACGATGCGGGACTCGAACGCGACCTTTAAACTGAACTGAAGGGTCACTACTTGTAAGCGACACCTAAAACGCTCAACTAAGAGGCACGTCTCAATTTACGAGAGTTATTTAAGGTAGAGTTCATTTAGGGGTCCTTTTATTTAAACAGGCACATAGTTAAGTAATGACTTAGGGAATCTTGGTGACTAAACATGCAAACAACTATGAAGAAATTCAAAGTTTGCTAAAATTGACTAAATTGCCCTGGTCTTGAAACGGCTTGAAGCCAGGTTGTTTCTTTTTTTTTAATGGAATAGGAGGACAAACGAGCGTACGGGTCACCTGGTGTTAAGTGATCACCGCCGCCCACAATCTCTTGCAACACCAGAGGAATCACAGGAGCGTGACCGGCCTTTAAGGAAGGAGAACGCGCTTTTTTTGAAGGTACCCATGTTGTATTATCCCGGAAACACCGCACAAGGAAGCTCATCCCACAGCTTTGTAGCACGTGGAAGAAAGCTCCTTGAAAACCGCACTGTGGAGGACCGAGGTAGAAGACACACAATGAAGCGACATCTCTACGCAACGCCAAGTGATCCAGCCGTTCGCAGTTCACTTTGCAATATAGACATACAATACACATCGACTTGCGGAAAATTGCCCGCAAAAACCATAGCATTTAATTAATTAATATCTTATCAATTGCCATGGGAAAAGCAAATAAACAGGAAGCAAAACATGGTCTTACATTCATATGTAACTTAAAGAAAAAAATATTAATTTATTTTATATGTACTCCTTCATCAGTCTGTAGTTAAATCCATGTGAAAACCCAACCGATTAACAAATATATTATTAGGAGTACATAATATAAGGAGGTAGGTAAGTTCTAACACATTTTTTTTTAATACAAAACGAACTTAAAGCGAAGTGGCAGGCAGAAACTAGTTGGATATAGAACATAGGTCATATACATTCTCATGTCCGCCTAGTATTAATCAGCGTCTGTATCAAGTAGCAATTATGGACATGATTGATGAAATAATTAAGTAATCATTTATCAATCAACAGTTGACGGCTGACAAATAGCTATTAATGTCCTGAATCCGATCAGTGAGTGCACTATGTGCTCAATCGTTAGCACACGGGTTTATATTGAAAACGTAATCAGACTCGATTCAACTGAATATTCAGTTAATTGGATACAACTATGATTTTTTCACATCAAATCTATTTAATTCAGATTAGAGGTTTTTATATAATGATTATCAACATTATTTTTATCATAGATTTGAGTGAAAAATACTATTCAATGCGCGTGTCCAATCCAAATCAGCTTAATATAACCTTTAGGAAATACCAACTTTAAGCCTGACCTGAGAAGAACTGGCGCAAAAAACTCAGCAGGCTTCTTTTCATTTTTTAATTTTGTTACAATAATATTAATATTTAAATAGCCTCAAGAAAGTCTATTGCCAATTTTCTGTATAACTAGCTGACCCGGCAAACGTTGTTTTGCCATATAAAGTATAATTCACGCGATAGTTTTATAAGTAATAAAATATTGTCTATATTATAGCCTGTACATCATTTTGTTCTATTGTCAATAGTTTTTGCAGCGCACGCAAAAATAGGTTTTCGATTTTTTCACCTTGTGTTACAAAATAGCAATTTTACTACGGATCCCTTATTTTGAAAAAAAAAACATAGCCTATAGCCTTCCTCGATAAATGGACTACCCAACAGTGAAAGAATCATTCAAATCGGACCAGTAGTACCAGAGATTAGCGCGTTCAAACAAACACTGCAGCTTTATATATTAGTATAGATTAAGAAAGTCATTTATATTATAGTAACCTTCATCAAATAATCGTTTTTTACCAATTCTTTTCAATTTCGTAACACATTTGTTTTGTACATTTTCTGGGATCATGATGAATATCATATACATCTCCCAATAAAGGACTAACTAATTCGACTTCAGAATTTGATAAATAAAAATCACAACATTTGAGTATTTATGGATTTCCGCAGCATAAAGCCTAATTCAATAAGAATTCAAAGAATGTTCAAAATTTTGATTAGCGTATATATTTGTATGTATTTCTATTGACCCTACTCTGTTCATAAATAAAACTCGCGCTAAAAAAAAAACCAGCAAAAGTAATTCAGTAAATAGTTATTTCCGTTACAGCTACAAAATTTAAGTTAAACATAAGTACTACTATTCATGAAAGAGTTTCGCGCTAAATAAATTCAGGTAAATTGCGCATGTTTATTTAAATAACTGAGTGAGCAAACATTTGAAATAGGTGCCAGAGATTCAGATTCAAGTTGCTTCAAAGTTTTTACTAGCATTTGCATTTTCAGGTGGCGTGGCGTATCTTAAAATTATTATATTCTCCGTTTCAGCATATACGCCAACTGCAGACATTGGATGGCTTTCCAATAAAATACTTATTTTATTCAATTTTTATTATCATTGAATAAGAAAGGAAATCTAGAAGAGAAATCAACACCACTTCTGAAGTACAATTTTTAAACTGGGTAGTATATTTAAGCTTCCGACGAGCAGGACGTTCAGCTGATGGTAATTGAGACGCCATATCCATTACAATGCAGTGCCGCTCAGGTTTCTTGAAAAACCCAAAAATTCTGAGCGGCACTACAATTGTCACCTTAAGACATAAAATGTTAAGTCTCATTTGCCCAGTAAAATCACTAGCTACGGCGCCCTTCAGACTGGAACACAGTAATGTTTACACTATTACTGCTTCACGGCAGAAATAGGCGCCGTTGTGGTACCCATAATCTAGCCGGCTTCCTGATACCTAATTCATTTATATACAGAAACACTGCAAAAGCTCACAAATGCTTCATTGGCTATTTAATACAACGTAGCTAATGAGGAAATAATTATATCTCCAGCTATTCCTATATTACAGGATCTTAATTTTGTTTTGATCGCAAACGGAATAATAAAAGCAATCATTAATTTTTTTCTCATTATTTTTGCTGGAAACGCCCTTCATATTCAATCATGCAAGTTAATAACCATTTTCTTTTCTCACATAAAAAGAAAAGCGAATTTTCTTTTTCTCGTTGATTACAACCTTTCTTTCGATAATCTCGTGTTTGCTTACAAAATTTATGTTCGATGTGTCTTCAGAGTTCTGTCCAAGTTATTTTAGTTATCTAATTCAATTTGATTTTATAACACTAATTACAATGTATTTTAGAAAGTTTTAAATATGAACAATTACGTTGCTAGTCTTAAAGTACATTTTAATTAATTTAAGGTTAGATAGGGTTGAGGGCTCCTTCTCAGGTCTTTCCAATCTTTTCTATTCAATTTTACAATAAAACACCAAATAGTATACGAGGACTCGCTGAGCACAAATTCAAGAAATATATAAAAGCTTCTTAAACAAAGAAGACTCACTACTCTTACTTACAGGCTCTTTTTATAAGTACCTACTAATGTCTCATCGAGCTTGGAGCACCGCACAGGGAAGCTAATTTCACAGTTTGCTTGTATCAAAACCGCATCAAGACGATGAAGATGATTTTTCAGTTTGTGCAACATCATAAAGATCAAGATTTTTTAAGCTAAGACTGTGACAGCTGTGTAAACTTCGAAAAAAATTGAGGTCGGCAGTTAACATTACAAATCGCGAGTGTAAGAGCTTATAGTAGCATAGCTTGTCACGCACTTTGAAGTAATAAACCTGGCCTGTTTTCATCGTTTGTCTAGCAGCATTTCGCTCTATCTAGACGCATAAATCATCTAAGACTACAACGTACGTGGAAATGCGTCAAAAAAATTAGAGATGACCAAAGGTTGACGAATTAAATCATTCAGCGATGTTACTCTGAATGACTCTGTATTTGGTTACGAATGAGAAAACGGAATGTTAGCTTAAAGAATGTCTCTAGTTCTCAACTAATGTAGTTAAAAGTTTAACAATAGTTAGTAGTGAAACGGGTGTAAAGGAATCGTACCTCCAGACAGTTGGTGAATCAGGATCTATCTCTCTTGGGATGCAATGTCTAAGTTATGATATATGCACGTATGGGATAAAATAATATACGAAATTTAGAGGACCTTTTATATCTTCTTTCTTATACATAGAATTTTCGTGTCGCGGTGTTTGTTACCAAACTCCTCCGAAACGGCGAAACCAATTTGTTTGAAAAATTGTGTGTATATCGGGTAGCTCTGAAAATCAGCCAAAGGGTTACCATGCCTAAATATGTTTTTTATTTTTTTTTTTACAATTTTTTTATTATTATTTTATTATGATTCGGCATTCAAAAATACATGTAATTTCAAAATTTCAACCGTCTACGATTAACTCTTATTTTTGTATCGCGATTTAACAATATTCTATTCCATCCACAGATTCAATTCAGCAGAGGCTGCAATTTTATTTCAATTGTAATGCCAAATTCCTATTCACATTTATCGGCCGTGATAGTCAAATTACCATCATTTAGTTTTTCTGCGTTTTCATCTTTGTATATATAAATCCATGGTCCTGGTGTTTGTTTCCTTTGAACTCCTAAACTAATGAACGCATTTTAATGGGGATTGGGACCCAAAATTATTTTTATTTCCAATTTTTTATTTTTCTTCTTCTGTTTTTATTTAATGTTTGTATTTAGTATGCCTTACTTCCTTATTTTATATTATTCTTTAACATTATTTCTTTATATATAAAAATCAAGTCATATTAATCTAATATATTATTATATCTATAAAACTCTCGTATCACAATGTTATTTGCAATACTCCTCAAAAACGCGTTGATCGATTCTTATGAAATTTGTATGTGTATTTGGTAGGTATGAGAATCGGTCGAAGTCTATTTTTTATACCCCATTTTTATTGCAATTGTCAATACAACGTCTACCGGGGCAGCTAGTATGTTTTATATAGTATATTGTATTTAGTTTGTTTCCATTATAAATTACAAAAATACCAATAGTACGCAGAATGAGGGCCGATTGTAAAATAAAGTTATTTTGCTAAAATGTACGATTAAACGAAAATAAGAATCTTTAAAAAGCTAAGAAAACATTAAATGGGTCGTAAGTAATCGCCGGCAGGCAGAAATCTTATTTCTTTCTTCAAACTGGATTCGAAAGCATAAGAGCCTGAGTACAAATCTGCTGTATTTACCTCAGCTCTATCGCCGAGCTCTCGGTGGTTCTATTGGTTTGTATGTGGAGAGGTTTATGTCGGTGGTTTACTTTAATCTTGTAACAATACTAGTATCTGAGTCATAATTTATGCATGCGATTCGTTAAGCTGCAGCATGTTAACTACTCCGGCATCGTATATTTAATTCTAAAACTAATATATTCCTCAAATAATCTAGTTTATATTTATTCCTTGTTACACTACACAAAATTCTTCGTATCTTTTAATATAAAATGAAATCGGTCTAAGGATTTGGTTTTTTTTTATGATAAATAAGGGACGAGACGAGGAGGATGTTCAGCTGATGGTAATTGATACGCCCTGCCCATTACAAAGCAGTGGCGTTTCTTAAGATGCTAAGTCTTATTTGCCGAGTAATTTCACTTAGCTATGGCGCCCTTCAGACCGAAACACAGTAATGCTGACACATTACTGCTTCACGGTAGAAATAGGAGCCGTTGTGGTACCCATAATCTAGCCGGCATATGTGCATTGAACCTCCCACTAGTGAATATACACAACAGCAGTGTTGATCAATCTGTGGTTCGCCCGCAGAACGAAAAAAGGAAATAACTACACTAAAAACACAAATTTAATAAGAAGAATGGCCAATCGTGGAGCTATTATTAAATGTTAAAAATAAAATCATTTTTTAATTAAAGTGTATTTCTCTTACTAGCTTTAATGTCCACCATTGAAGAGAATGTCAGTTCACACAGGTATGAAGAGGCGAATGTTACTAATAACTTAAGAGCTTCTCTTGCCAGCTCTTGATCATCCAAACTGTTGATACTTTGCGCATAAACTACTCATAAATAAGATTGAGTCCCGAATAAGCGTTTTACCAGTGGAAGGGTCCCTTGCACAGGAAGCCGGCTAGATTATGGGTACTAAAACGTCGCCAATATCTGCCGTGAAGCACTAATGTGTAAACATTAATGTGTTTCGGTCTGAAGGGCGCCGTAGCTATTGAAATTACTGGGCAAATGAGACTTAACATCTTATGTCTCAAGGTGACGAGTGCAATTGTAGTGCCGCTCAGAATTCTTGGGGTTTTCAAGAATCCTGAGTGGCACTGCATTGTAGTGGGTAGGGCGTTTAAATTACCATCAGCTAAGCGTCCTGCTTATCTCGTCCCTTAGTTTGTTTGTTGATATGGAAAGGTGAAAGAGAGAAATATTGACAAAGCGATTGGATTGACTGAAAGAGGTGTTGTCAAGTTAAAGTACACAAGACTCTTGATGCTTCGTAGCTTAAATGATGACCGATTGAGGAAGTATTGCTTAAGAATAAAAGAATCGCTCAAAGGTAGTATTGTCAACTGTAAGAATCCTTGACGAGAGGGGCAAAAAGATTGATGATCCCGGGTCTTTGCCCTAATAATTCTACTTATAAAGCCATATTTATAAAGGAGATGGTTCCAACGCGTTAGCTACAGCACGATGTACATTTTTTTGATTTATAACCAAACAGAAAGAATTTATCTGATCTATAAAAGCCACTCGACATCTTAATAATTCCTTCGTTGAGCATAAATATGTTATACAAGCTAAAAATGATGTCTCTATATTTCAACGTTTTTAACATTCAATTCCAAAATATGAAAAGTAGTGTTGATGACTTTTGAGATTGAAAGCTCTATGGCATATAACAATGACATATATAAATATATCACATAGATTGTATAAAAACTTCTTATAAAAAAATACCGACTTAAACATTATACGTATTACTACAAGTACAAGGTAATTAGAGATTAGTGTCGATTTAAAAATAAATTAACGATATTTAATACTATTAATACTACATTTAATGCTAACGCGAAATAAATTGGTTCCAATTAATAATTGTCACCAACTTCAATTACCAGACCAGCCCAAAAACTACGGGAATGAAGTAAATCTGTCGACGATAACAAACAAAAAAAAACGCACACACACATACATGGTTTAATAACCTACTCCTACTTTTGAAGTCGGTTATTTAACTGTCGGAAAACAATTTGTTATGTTTTTAAAGTGATAACCCTCACTTCTCGGACTAATACACAAATTTTACAAAAATTTGAATACAAATAATACAAAAATTTGAAAACAAAATTTTATGAAAGATGCGAGACTCGAACCGAAGACCTCTCGCGTTCCGTGTTGTTTTCAAATTGTATTTGTGTATTAATCCCAGAAGTGAGGGCTATCACTTTAAGAACATAACAAATTGTTTATATTGAAGTGTTAATATGAAGCCACAGCCTGACAGCTGAACAAAGCATACAAGATTTTATGACGATACGACGTCACTCGAACGGTTAGTTCGGATGGGAGAGCACTTGCACGTTACGCGAGAGGTCGTGGGTTCGAGTGCGGGACTCGAATCGTTCATAATATTGTGTTTAAAAAATTTATTTGTTCGTTGCCCATTTATATTTTGATTTTAATGCGCGTTATAATATCAATATACTATAGACTAACTTGTTTGTTTATAATATAATCTCCGACATCAAGTTTATCTGATTCAATTTCACTAATTTGGCTTATTAGTAGACTATAGGCTTAAAATTGAAATGTATTATTTCAAATCACGCAATGATATCCAATAAATGAACAATAACAACATTATAACATTTGATTTATATTATATTCTGTAATGAAATATATTACACTTCGAATATCAATTAATTAGAGAATGCTGAAATTAATCCATACGATATTTCATTTAGATATTCTTACGACTATATTGACACTAAACATATTATTAATATTTAGAAAACTGTAAAATATCTAAAATATAGTACAATCACTACATACAACAAAATTCTTCGCCGCGTCTGTCTGTTCGCGATAACTCTAAAACGACAGCACCAATTTTCGTGTTATTTAGACCAATGGATAGTGTGGTTCTTGAAGAAGGTTTTAGTATATAATTTTTTAAGTTTTTGTATACATTTTTATATAATGATATTTGTTGGAGATGTCGGAAAACAATAAGCCGTCTGGGAGCTTTCAACGAATACTCTGTCTAAACTCTTTCGGAAATAAAAATGATGTATGGTGGAATTGTGTATCTTATACAGATCTACAGAAAAGTCTACGATGACATATGTCTATGTCTTAATGATAACAGACTATATCCATTCTAATACATTAAAAAATTGGCAATTATTAAGCGGTAATGTAAAAGCTGTTTATACAAATACGATATTTATCCTTATCATTTTATTAAGGACTATATATTATAAAATCATTCAGAAATACATTTTTGTTTCATTTTTATCTCACTTACTTTATTCCCGAATACTAACATCATTTTTTTCTATTAACAGAACAGCGTCTGTGGGGTCTGCTAGCCATATAATGTGTATAACATAGTAGTTAAAAAAACTAAAAAAACACGCATTTTATAGAAAATCGGACTACAAAATAGAAAAGAAATTTAAAATTAGCATCAATTCCTGCCTTATACATGACTGATGAAAATTATATAAATTATCAAAAACCTTATTCTGAAAATTGAAAAATGGAATAGTTTTATCGAATTAATGTATTAGCATCGGTCCTCGATAAATCTACGAAGTTTGAACGAAATATGGCCGTTTAAAGTGGGTTAAAATCGCGCCCAAATGAGTCGGTTACAAACACACATACAAACAGGTGAAGCTAATAAAAAGCATGTAAAAATGAAATGATTTCCTCATCTGTAATGTTCTTGTTTCTAATATGATAGAAATCAATTAAAGAGCAGGCATATTTTATATAACAAACTTGACATTTATTTAAATAGATTCGCTTGATATAAATACAATCATTGTATTTGATTTATTAATTTCATTCATATTCAAACGGCTGCAGTTGTAATGGAGTTCAAAAACTTTACTCTTAATTATCATTTAAGTAAGCGACTACATAATAATTACTGACCTACATAAATCCGAGTTACCTACTTTTCATAATGAATCCAAAACAACAATCACACGAAAAAGCACAATCGCCTCACAATAAATTACACAGATATTATACAGGGTGTTCTCGCGGACGCGGGGATCTAAAGTTAGTTCGGAGTGATCCGACAGCGCGTGGATCGGAGGCTGTTCCGACTGTGACTGGGAGGCTTTAGTTCCGCCCGCCCGCCACCTCTCTTCCCGCCCAAGCGCAATGACGATTCAACTCACTAATAATACAACTATTTGCTTCAATAAACAAATTCAAATTCAAAAAATCTTTATTCACTGTAAAACTTTATAAGTTATTTAGTGCAAGTCAGGATGACGTACAAAAGTTACAATAGCATTCAAATGAGTACATGATGATGATAACAATATTCATTAACAATAAATTAAGAAACATACATTCCAACTATCTTTATCATTCAAATCATCTTATATTAATTTATTTTTTACAATACATTTAATTTGTTTAATTGGTAATATTTTAATATCATTTCGGAGTTTATTAAATAAATTTATTAATTAAATATAACACAATCTATTTTAAAAGATTTAGCAATTTTACGGAGCCTAATATGGAATTGCGAGTATATGTTTGTTTCGAGTCTTTGACATTATGTACATCACTAATCTATTTAAATTGGCTAATATGTTTATGAGCGTACAGGAGGTTCTCGTATGTGTACTGGCAGTGTATTGTCATAATATTAATTTCACTAAACTTACCCTACAATTATTTATTTGGAGAGGCTAGTCCTAGTAACACCGCGTCCAGAATTGAACCATTGTGTTATTTTTATTTGGTGATATGCATGGTATATTTGATGGTGTTATGCAACAATAACTTTTACCAGAGCGGTTATTAGAAATTTTAATTTCATTTATTTGGAGAGAAAAAACAGAACAATTATCTAAAATCTTGGTACATATAAGTGGCATATAATATATTATTCTAAACCAAGTGTTCCGTAGAAATCTTTCACTAAGATTTAAAGTTTCTAATATGAAAATAACAGTTAAATTAACTAGCGATTAATGAAAAAAATAAAACCTTTAAAAAAACAACTAATATTACATAATTTATAAGCTTCATTATAGATCATGTATTGTAGTAATTCTCTTGTTTATTATATTTTTAAATTGAGCTAATTTAATTACATCAAAATCTAAATCAATATCAACAGATACAATGTTTTTATTGTTCGTCACTCATACTTATAGCTCGTCGTTAAGCCTTGCCGCATCTTCGAACCGCAGTATCTTCTTGACGCGAGTATTACAAACAGCACCTGGGAGCAGGGTATAGTCGCAAAGGATGGTGTTATGCAACAATACCTTAATTTATAATTGAAAGCTTTTACCATAGCGGTTATTAGAATTTTGGAATGCAGCGGATATTTTTACTCATTATATTAAAAGATAAATATTATAAATAAAATTCATACTAATAATTTGAACAAAAATGACATACATATTAGCCCAGCGTTTTAACAACAACCTTTTTTTTATATGAGAGGGGGCAAACGGGCAAGAGGCTCACGGGATGGGGAGAGGTGAGGCAACCGCCCATGGATATTCGCAACAACAGGTGTGTCAATAAATGCGTTGCCGGCCTTTAAGGTGGGAGTATGCTTTTTTCTTGAAGGTCCGTAAATCGTATCTGTTCGGGAAGACCGCTGCGGGTAGTTGATTCCACAAAGTGGCTGTGCGAGGCAAGAAATTTCGAACAAAACGCGCAGTTGTGGAATGCCAGACGTCTACGTGATGCGGATGGTAGGTACTTTTCACGTAATGTCCGGTGGTGGAATTCGGCCGCTGGAATCAACCCGAACAACTCCTCTGAGCACTCCCCGTGATAAATGCGGTAGAAGATGCAGAGAGAACCCACATCTCTACGCAATGCTAGAGAATCAAGCCGATCGGAGATGACTTGATCGTCGATGATTCGAGCCGCTCTTCGTTGTATGCGGTCAAATGGAAGAAGCTGGTACTGGGGAGCACCCGCCCAGAGGTGAGAACAGTACTCCATATGAGGCCGAATTTGCGCCTTATAAAGTTGCAAACAACTGCAACATGTCCTGGATGCTAGCTCATGTTATAAGGAGTAACATAACTTTTATTTTAGAAAATAAATAAGGTTTCCATGCAAAACAAATTAAAAAATATGATATTATATTAAAAGCAATTCAAAGTCAAATAAACATGATTCACTTAAGCTTAAGCTGAGAACTCTTAAATCTTCATTATTAATATATAATTTTAATTACTGAATCTACCATATTTTCGGAGAAAGTAGAGGTGGTGCGAAGAACATACAAGAAAATGGCCAATCTTTGAATCAAATAGATTATTGTACGTTGGCTGTGAATATACATAACAAATTAATTTGTAAGGATTATTTATAAGGTGCTGTTTGCAATATAATATCAATCATAATCAAAGTTAAAAAGCATTTTAAATATGAAGCATTTCATAAAAATTAATAGAAATAACTTTATAAATATAAACTATATATTGAATGCATCGACCTTTAGAGCTTGAATTCATCGTTTGTGTAAGGATTCTCAAAGAACATGATGGTCGCCTGGTAGAACCAGGCGAATTCATATAATTATATTTTGTAAATGACATTATTTTTTGTATAATTAGTCTAGACGTCTCACCTAGATTTAAATATTTACTTTGTGAGGGAAATCGGAAGAAACTTAATGGTGAGATACAATGAATTTCATATACATAATCAAAAACAGTATATTGTCAATTTTTTTTTGTATAATATTCCTATTTTTTTTTTTTATGGAATAGGAGGACAAACGAGCGTACGGGTCACCTGGTGTTAAGTGATCACCGCCGCCCACACTCTCCTGCAACACCAGAGGAATCACAAGAGCGTTGCCGGCCTTTAAGGAAGGTGTACGCGCTTTTCTTGAAGGTACCCATGTCGTATCCCGTATGTCCCGGAAACACCGCACAAGGAAGCTCATTCCACAGCTTCGTGGTACGAGGAAGAAAGCTCCTTGAAAACCGCACTGTGCAGGACCGCCACTCATCCAGATGGTGGGGATGATATCGTAACTTGTGGCGTGTCGTGCGAAGGTGGAATTCGGCGGCAGGAATCAGGTTGAAAAGCTCTTCGGAACACTCCCCGTGATAAATGCGGTAGAAGACACACAATGAAGCGACGTCTCTACGCAACGCCAAGTGATCCAGCCGTTCACAGAGTACTGGGTCCCCGACAATTCGAGCTGCTCTGCGTTGCACGCGGTCAAATGGATCGAGCTGATACTGGGGTGCGCCAGACCAGAGATGACAGCAATACTCCATGTGTGGCCGGACCTGCGCTTTGTTGAGCGCTAGAATGTGGGCCGGCTTGAAGTATTGCCGTGCTCTATTTATGACGCCCAGTTTCTTTGAAGCCAGTTTGGCTTTGCCCTCCAGATGGCCACGGAATTGGCAATTGCTCGAGATTTCGAGACCCAGTATTCCGATACTAGGCGAGGCTTTAAGGGAAGTGTTCTCGAAGAGCGGTGATACGGCAAATTACCTATTACCGATATTTTAATTTTATTGCAACATTACTATGTTGTCTGTAATTGTAACACATTAACAAACAATTTACGAAATAGCCAGAGAAGTTGGATCAGTATCGAAGTGTCGTAAATAATCAGAAACTTCAATAGGATATTATTTTCTATCGTAATATGAAAGTGCTGCGGCGAGGCGAAAAAATAATGACAACTATTCTTGTAACGCTTATTCGAGTTTGAAATATTGTATTTATTAGCTAATAATATATTTATGAACGAAATGGAGTAGGAATGGAGCTTATTTAACGGTTGAATAAAAGTCAGTAAGAGATGGCCAATTCATTTTTATTTGTACTTCGGGCGTTGATATTATTAGAAATGGATTCTGAATTCCAACCCGTACTATGTGGTTTTCATACTTAGATTGAGAAGGCTTTGTCATTGGTGATACCGTACTACCTAAAAACAATAGCTTGTTTATTACAGTAAATTTATATTGTAGTGTGTATTGGCTATTTGCAAAGATGCTTGTGTGCGTCGTGACACTCAATGGCATCTTTCAAATTTTGTAACTTATATACGCTTCGTGTTATTTTACATCGAAATTAATAAAATACAAAACACTTAAGTACTGATGTTATGTGATCCCAGTGTCTTTCTTATTTCTTGTTGAATTATTTTTACAAAGTTTTACTACCCAACCCGGCATTTTATTTTCAATTATTAGAAAAGTTTAACAGAACACGTGGAACGTAAACGTCACACATTCTTCGTTTGGGCGGTACCTAGTTGGAGCGCAGCGTAGACCAATTCTTAATTTAAGCTTTCATATTTATAAATAGTGGGTGATATCTCATCAGAATTGGATATTTACATGTTTCGCTCGGCCGGATAATGCTTTATGTACCATACGTGACAATTTTGAAACGAATACTTCATTGCGCTCGTTGAGCATTTTCCAGAGGGGAAAACAATTGAGGTTCCGTCACGAACATTCTTATGTAATTCTCTCTCGGAAAAGCTCCGAGTTGTTGTGAATAACTAAACAGCTTATTAATCTGAGACATATTTTATAGATAAATAATTTGTGCGGTTGTCGAACTCAAAATAATCTACCTTCACTTTGAGCGCGGTTGCTAAACCGATGATCTTAATTTTAACTCGATATATTGCAGTAGATTTTTATATATGTCGCAGGTATATTATCAAAGCCATGATATTATAACTTTAATAGTGATATTATAATTAAACGTTGGATGGTCAATCGACTTCATTTCTTTAAGGGCCTGGTAGGCAATGATATTTTGACAATTTTACTGGTCGTTAGTTTATGACCCCGTCTCTGATTGGTCTCTTTCTTTTATTATATAGAATACTAAAATTATATTTATTCATGCTACTTTAGTAGAATTTGGTAAAATTAACTGGCTAACCTATTTTATAGTGACAAATTTAAAGATATTATACCTACATCTGATTTACATATTAATTAATAATAGAAGGAGATTTACTTTGTACGAATATATACAACGTGTATTAATAATTGTTGAACTAGCAGATATGAACACTGTCAGTAAATAAAATCAAAAAACGACTATATAAACCCGATACGGAAAACTAGGCACCTTACATCGTATCATAACA
The DNA here is from genome assembly GCA_949711755.1 of Leptidea juvernica. NCBI lineage: Eukaryota > Metazoa > Arthropoda > Insecta > Lepidoptera > Pieridae > Leptidea > Leptidea juvernica. The sequence continues at coordinate 1,078,416 of CATIXQ010000031.1, forward strand.
AAACGGTCGTCAACGAAACATGGGACTGTCGTATTATCGTAAAAGATAATGATAATACCGCAGTAAAGTACCGTTCAAAATATTATTTAATCCCATAGTAACAATATGAATAGTACATTGTACATCTACATATGTTTAATTATATATTGTTTACAAGGATTTTACTTGATTAATACCTACGACCCCAAATGGTGTACGTGCCTGTTTGCAGATCTATGGATTGCGGGTTAGATCCCCTCTCGAAATATTGTAAATATTGCAATAAAAAATCTCTCTGTCGTTAATTCTACTACAACCGCGCGTTTTGGTAGAAATTTCTTGCCTCGCACAGCCACTTTGTGGAATTAATTACCGGCTGCGGTTTTCCCGAACAGATACGACTTAGGAACCTTCAAAAAAAAAGCCACCTTAAAGGCCGGCAACGCATTTCTTGACACACCTGTTGTTGCGGATGTCCAGGGGCGGTTGCCTCTTATATAAGCGATCGGAGAGCCTGGGACTAGATTATGATTATTTTATAACAATAACTTTTGTAATAATTGTATATTTTATGAAAAATGTTTCTTGAGCCGCTTCTTCTGTCTCACAGCGCCATTTGTGACCGAAGCGGTGGTAGTTTTTGATCTGACATCAAAAAGAATGAATTTAAATGCCTTTATATTTTTCTATGTATTGATGTTATGTTGTTGCATGAGTATGATCCGCGAAGAATAAATAAAAAAGAACAATGTGGCAAGAAAACTGTGAAATGTGAATTGCCCGTTTCAGTTTGTAAATCTCCCCAAATCGTCGCATTTTATTATCAGCGGGTGCCCTCGACAATTCTCCTTTAAATTGCGGCGTAATTCTTCAATTAACTTTACTTTTTTGGGTTCCGTACCTCAAAAGGGAAACACGGAACCATTATAGTAACACTTTGTTATCCGTCCGTCTGGCTGTCTATCTATCAACCCTCTTTATCTCGGGAACGCGTGGAGGTATCGAGTATGGCCGTTTATCCAGATGCCTGTTGATACTTCATTCTAGTTTCAGATGAATATTGGTATTAGGCTGGGCTCAATGACCTTTATTCTTTAGGCTTAGCTAAGAAAACTTGAATAAACCTATCTTAAATTCTTCACAATGTGTAAAAAATCACGTGGTGTCACGGAACATCCAGTAGGAACATAGAACTATTTGACAAATATTTTATTTATTATAAATTTTGGTTAAGATTGATAGATTTTTTTTATGGAATAGGAGGACAAACGAGCATACGGGTCACCTGTTGTTAAGTGATCACCGCCGCCCACAATCTCTTGCAACACCAGAGGAATCACAGGAGCGTTGCCGGCCTTTAATGATAATTTAGATGCGAATTTCTTGTTTTGGTTACTATAGCTACATTTGTTATGTATTGAAAGTGTCACTTTATAAAATATCTCTCTCCGTCTCTCTCTCTCTTTCATGTTTCAAGTTTTTTACTTGTGAAATACCCTTAGATCATTTATACTTCTAGATAAACTATGACAGCTGTGAAAACGTCGAAAAGAAATAGACTTTAGAACTAACATCTATTTTGAGCAATTCACGCACACTAACACAAAGTGTCATACAAATCGCGAGTGTAAGACGTAGCATGTCTCGCACACTAAACTAATATTCCTGGCCTGTTTTCATCGGTTGTCTAACAGCAAGAGACTCTATCTAGACGTATAAATTATCTCAGGAAATACCTGTCGCTACAACATGGCATGAGGATCTTTTTTTTCATCAGGAACTTAATTGTTAAGGATAGCAAGGAAACATGACACTGACATGATATGATAGCGACAATGACATTGACATGTGTGTCACAGATATAGATAGATTATTTCGCCGATAGTTAAATAATATTTAATTAAAAACAGTAACAATTTGAAAACCATTGACATAAGCTTCAAGTTGTATCTTTTTTACAACAGGTATTTATATAATTCAAGAGGAAAACTATAATTTCCTTTACAGAAGTTTTTTATAAGTTACTAGCTACCCCGACAGACGTTGTTCTGTAGATAATAAAAAAAACTACTGTTTTATAGGAAATTGCCAATAATATTTCAAAACATCAAGAATTATTTCGTAAAAATGCTCCCTGTTGTTATAATGAAATTGCTTCACAGCGGAACTGTCAAACCGTGCGTCACTAAATTCTCTCATAGAAAATATGTCCATACAAAACAAATATTGAAAATAAAATAATTATGGGTCCCAAATCGAAATAAAAATTATCCTATCTCTCAAGTTGGACCAAACTGCAATCCATGAAGTAATCCCCATTAAAATCCGCTCATTGGTTTAGGAGTCCATCGCGGACAAACAACGTGTCACGTAATTTATATTTATTAAGATCTAATAGTATGATATTAACTAAATCAACCTAATCTCATTAAATCTTATTTTCAAAAATATTTTAACAAATATTTAAGCAATTTTATACACTTTAACATGTAAGATTGCGCAAAATATTTAATGTACGATACTTGGTGCATTCCCAATTACCATTACATACGATCTGTACTTAAAGCTCTCGTGTTTTTGGCATAAACTGAATTCACACTATAAGCCAATGCAGATTACTTTTTAATTATGAAATATTATGAGTGTACAATGTATATGCTGAATATTATAGTAGTTTTGATTAATAAACTCTTATGGCCATACAAATAATCTTGGTATAAAGTTATAGCTAAGAATAAACCAAGAATATGCAAGCTGTGTACCAATAGACATTTTGCTTATGATTGGTTTAATAAGATGTATAATGTATCCTGCGTTGAAATGAAATGAAGTGAAATTTTATTTGCAGGAAACATTGTACTTAAGTTGTTAACAATATAATGGATAATCCAATATGTTTCGTCAATTGACATGCAAAATATGTTACAAAATTGTCTAAACACTACTCGTACTGTTATACCGAAACATGTCGGTTTTCACAATGATATCATTAATATTTATAAAATATAATTTTAAGATATTATAATATGAGACGTAAATAACTTAATAATTCATTTAGTACCTATGTATAATATTAACAAATTCAATGTTAAACAGTATATTAATTTACATATATTATTATCAAATAAACTAATTCATTTTGTATTGAAAAATTCATTTAAACTATAGAAGCACTTATTTGTTAACCACTGATGCAGTCTTCTTTTAAAAACTTTGAACGGTAAATCTTTCAATTCATTGGGCAATTTATTATATATTTTTACAGACATGCTATAAGAATTTCTACTAAAAGATGCAGTTCTACAGAAGGGCATTTATTTTAAAGGCTCGGAAATCATTTAATTGACAGTGTCGTCAGCGATACGAGGGGAGGTCAAAAAGTTCGCGGAATGACTGGGAAAAAAGATGAACATTATGTTATTTTTCCTTTTCAATATATTCCCCCTTAACACGAATACATTTTTGGGATCTGGCATATAACTTATTAATACCGTCGAAAAAATAGGTTTTGTCTTGGGCGTCAAAATACGCCGAAATCGCCGACTTGACTTCATCATCGTCTCTAAATTTTTTTCCACGCAGCTCTTTCTTCATCTTTGGGAATAAATAAAAATCGCTAGGGGCCAGGTCTGGACTGTAGGGTGGATGGCGTAGTTGTTCAAAACCGCATCGATGAATGGCAGCCGTCGCAACATGACTCGTGTGAACGGGCGCGTTGTCGTGCAAAAGGAGTACACCTTTTGTCAGTTTTCCTCTTCTTTTTTCTTTAATAGCTTCTTTTAATCGGTCCAATAGGGAAGCGTAGTACTCTCCCGTTATAGAAACACCACGTTCTTTATAATCGATCAAAAGAATACCTTCAGTATCCCAAAAAATAGTCGCCATGATCTTTCCGGCCGATTGCGACACTTTAAATTTTTTTGGGGGTGGTGTGCCTTTTTTGTGCCACTGCATCGACTCCTGCTTTGACTCAGGCTCATAGTGGTGAACCCAAGTTTCATCACCGGTTACAATTCGGGCCATAATTTCTTCCCTAACTTCTCCACAGCGGTCCAAATACTCGCGGGAACAGTATATTCAACATTTAACTTACAACATTGAACAGTTATAACTTTACACCAAGTTTCGTATAGTCGAAATTAATATCGCTATGTTGTTCTATTGGAGAATTGAGCACACGAGGAACAAACATAAACTTGTTATGCCTACTACTCGGTTAAGTCTAGTTAGTAAGTCTTTTCTTGGGCGGTGTATATGCTTCTACAATATGATCCCAGAAAATGTACAAAACAAATGTGTTACGAAATTTAAAAGAATTGTTAAAAAACGTTGTGTGGGAAAGGTTACTATAGCTTAAACGATTTTCTTAATGACACCACAGCCTGGGAATGAAGCGAACACCCTCCGGCTCTTTAGTTATAAATGTTTATTGTACGATATCACATTGTAGTCCATATTTTTATATTAAAAAAAGCCAGCTGAGTTTCTTGCGCCCGTTCTTCTCAGGTCTTTTTCTAATGGGTGATAGTTTTTGATGTTCAATAGGTGATTTTGAATTCTATTTTGAATCAAAATATTTGAATTTGAATTTTGAATTTGAGTAATATAAAGTATATTCTCTTATCGACTCAACTTAAGTTCTAAACTGAAACTTACAGGTAAGATCCTTCAGTTTCACCTGTTGTATTATTTATTTTGTTAACACTGTGAAAGGCTTTCGTCCAATGTAAATAGCATTCCATTAGACGGAACGGTCGCTTGTCAGAAGAACGCTTCCTTTACGTGAAACAATGTAGGTACACTTTAAACACAACTGGACATTGTGCTAACCGAGCTTTCAAAGAGTTGTACACAACGAGATGGGTATTATAGCTGTTATCAGCTTTGTTGATTGAGGGAATAGATTACGTTTCACAAAGATGAATAAATAATTGGCAAACTTCGTATCTGGCAAGTAATTTTCGTGGAATTAATTAACTTTGGGTTTCACGTAACGCTCAAAACCACTAATGAGACGCTAAGCTGTAAATTGATATACCAGAAGTTTCCATCTATTAGTAAGTAGCTATTGATTTAGGGAACCAGTAACCTCTCACGTAAGAAGATTCCTAGTGTTAGTGGAAATATTCATGTTAATCATATAAAACAAAAAAAATACGGGTTGCACTCCGGGAGTGCTGGCAGAAGTGAAAACTTTAACATTAATGTTGTGCATTTTTGAATATTTTGGAAAAAGTTAGCGTTTATGCGGATAATACAATATGCAATTATGCGCTATCGTACACAAAAATAACAATTTATATTGCCTTAAGAAATTAATCTCTCAAAAAAAAGAAAAACTGTAAATATATTTCACGGCTGAGATTCGATCCCATGACGTCGCGATGTTTCCGCTTCGCAATCACAATAATACAACCACTGGTCCAATGACCTTATGATCGATAAGTTGAAATAGCCGAAATTATTTCAACGACTGTCTTACGAATTTCCAATCAGGCCACGTGTCCTGACACGAGTTTAACATTTTATCCCAAGAAAAGTGCTCAAGTGAATTTTCTTTATCCATATTTTATTACCTGGCGCCATAGAGTATGAGTTTATTTAATCATTTAGGAAAGTATGTGTATATAAGTTTCCGCAACTTGACGTCTACTGTAGGATACATATTTTGCAAAAATAATGTGTTCAAATTGATGAGTCTTCAAGTGATTGAAGATGAGAGGCAATGGCATCAGCCTTAGTGCTTTCGACATTCTAAAGTTCACAGAGCAGCCTTGCCTTTAAATATTTTGGTCAGTTTATGATTTAGAAAATACAAGCATTGAATTTCTTTTTAAGCATTGCTACTGTGAAGGTGTCTACAAATGCTCTTTGCTCGTAACGGGTGAGTGCCGTGTGTATGTGAGGGGGTGAATCACGTCGTAGAAAAAGTCACTTCAACATGCATTTTGGTCTCAAAACTTACATCCAAACTTTAAAGTTATATTCTTAAGCAAATGTAATTTCAAGTTAGAAACTTATGTAGGTCAATATAGAAAAATAGAGTTGCAGTTTAAGCATTATACCTTATTACTTAGATAACCAAAAACCTTATGATAGTAAAAGCAAAGATCACTAGAGTATTAGTAGCGTTAAATAAAATATTATAAATTGTTGATATATGTTATATTTCATAAAACTGCGATTCTAAGCAATATTTTATTTCATAAAGTCTCACTTCCGCGATTCATTACAGAAATTAAATTTGAAAACAAAATTTATGAACGTTGCGGGACTTGAACCAGCGACCTCTCGCGTTTCGTGCGAGCGCTCTTCTACTGAGCAAACCGTGTGACGTATGGTTGATAAATCTAGTATGTCTTGCTCAAAATAACAAATTGTTTAGATTTAAAAGAGCGATACCTCAAGTCAATTTCCTAATATTCAAATATTGGTGTTGAGCAGGTTATCAACTGTAAAGAAGATCCTGTAGTTGAGCAACAACCTGAGAGTTGAACAAGACATACAAGATTTATCAACGATAATAAATTTTGTTTTCAAATTTAATTTGTGTAAAACTGTGATTGCTTACTTATAAATCATCGTGTTTCATAGAGTTTTAATTAGACTAATTTCAAACTTATCCCAACGCACTAACAAATCGACAACCATTTGAATAAACTTGTAAATATTCATAACTATTTCTCTGATGAAAAGTTTTGTATTAACAATTTAACATTTCGATTTTCCGGTGTTTTTATAAAATGCATGCAGAATAGGAAGCGATGATATACGCTGGGCTGTCAGTCAACAGTATTGAGGTTACACGGCTTAGCTGAAAACCTTTTTTGGCTTGGCATCCCGCAGACCCTCACCAAGCTCAATACCTGTCGTGTAGACGGCGGTTAACGTCCACAGTTTAACATCTATTTCACTCACATGACCGTAAATTTGCCGGATATTTCAGTCGAAATGTGTATTAAGTTGAGGAATTCCTGAACTGAATTTCGCTTGTCGTAATTGGTAATTTAAGATATAATTTTTATACTCACATACAATGGTATTCTTACTTCAATATGGACTTACCTGAAATCAATAAATTTATAGTATTAAGTTTTTTATTATGAGAACATTTAAACAATTGCCGCGTTACTTGAGAATAACCAAAGAATATGCAAAATGTTGACTCTATCGCTGACAACACTGTCAATACAATGATTATTCTGAAGTTTTCCAAATATCAAGCAGCCTTCAAAATAAACGCGGGAAATACGGCTGAATAAACCAATCATAAGCAAAATGTATCTTTGTAAATATTTTGCATATTCTTGATATAGTCTCACTTATAACTTTATACCAAGTTTATTTGTAAGGCCGTTAAAGTTTTTCAAGAAAATATACCATTAACAAAAAAATAATGGTTCTAGATGACACGATCATCTAGCCATTACAAGTAGCCCGTCACGCACGTTCACAAGCATGACGCATAGACCAGCCATCGCTTACCTCGACCATATCTTAGGGAAGGAAATGACCCGCCCCATGACGCTGCTACAAGCAATGACATTTAAATTATATATATAATACAACACTATGAATCTATGAGGAGATCCGTAGGAGAACCAAAGTCACCAACATAGCCCAAATAATTGCGAAACTAAAGTGACAATGGGCATGGTATATAGTTTGAGGGATAGATGGTCGGTGGGGCAGAAAAGTTCTTAAATGGTGACCACATACGGGAAGCCGCAGTGTTCTTAGGCCACAAGATAGACCGACGATCTGGTCAAGATCGCCAGAATACGTTGGATGAGGGCAGCGCAGGCTGATATCGTCGTGGAGATCTTTGGGGGAGGCCTTTGTCCAGCAGTAAACGTCTTCCGGCTGATGATAATTATGATGATGATTCACTTTCCTGCCTCACTTCAACTTAAACAATGTAGCTTCACAAGACGGAAGAAATAATAAAAACGATGTTTTTTTGTATTTGCATTGTATTTCAATAACCTTCGGAATTTACATTTGGTTAACAGATTGTCCATACCCAACTAAGCATGCTGACATATAAACTACAAACAACATAAATATACTCCATAAGTAATGATAGTATTCAATCATATTTGTGATTAATCAAATTTATGGAGAGAACTTAGTGAAGTGTACCGCCGGATATTGACTCTACGAAAGATATCAGATACGGAAGAACGCCATATCGTCTCTTGATATGACGTCATAGTTCTCGTTTGAAAAGCTAACAAAGGCTAAAATAGTGTGAACGTCCAAATCATTATTTATTGTTTCGTTAACGAGCAAAGGAAAGCAACGTCCGTAGCTCTGCGACCCCGGATCTAGAAACAGAGCAATGCGCCGTATTTTGTCTTAATCGTAATCTCGTAACCCGTAATTTGGATACTCTACTCCGGGATAATTACCCTAAGTGCTGAAACTTTGTGTCTTATCTAGACCTGTAAAACTCAGTCTCATTCCCCAAATTGGAAATAAAATTTATGTGGTAAAATAAAATCATACAGTAAATTATAAAATTTAAAAATATCTGTACAATTTTTATATATATACAAACGGTATATTTTATTTTGTATAACAAAAGATTGTTTTTTTTTTAATTGGTTCCGCCGTTAAAAGTTTTAAGACACGCCCTGTGATAGATTTTATAATTAATAGTGACAAAGTGAGAGTTTCAGTACAAGTCAAAAGCTTCAGAAGACGCCTCATGAAGAGGCGAAACACGTGTTAAAGTAATTGATCGTTCAAACATTTAAATTACTGAATTAATTTCCATATAATATATTATATACATACATATAATTATTAATAATGCATTCATTCAACATGTAATATTTTTACCATAGCTACCGCAATTGTAATATATTATTTCAAATAGTTATCTCAAATCTACAGTTATATAAAGAACTAGTTCATTTATAGAAAATATCTTTTTCAAGAACTACAAGACTACTGTAAACAACTGTAGATTGTTTTTGTCTGAAAACTAGGTCGAAAGTTTCTCGGCACCCAAAAAGACACTCCGCGTAAAAAGTTTTTCAATTAACAATTAGTTAATTAAAAACGTACTCGCAAGTCGAAGCACATGAGTCACTTTACGAGGGTTGTAAAAGCGTTTTATACGCAATGAGATATAGTACAGGGTCTCCGATTCGCTGAAGGCTATCTTCAAGACCATCAAACTTCGTAAATATCATGACTCACGCAAAAACGGTCGCAAACTTTGAGATTGTGTAAGAAAAATACATTGTGTCAACAGAATATAATGACTATTATCGTACGTCTAATACTATCTGATAGATGAAAGATATCATAATGTTGTTGTTGACAATGAAAATAGCATTGTTTTGAACAATCTTAATTAACTTAACGGTCTTATATTTGTTCTTACGACTCTCATGGATAAAATATGTACCGATACGATAGCTTAGTATGTTTTTGTAAGCGAGAGTATCGCACACTATATGACACGAGCTTTTTACTTAGAGTCGTGTCAACCACTGTTTAAAGAATAACGTATTCTCCCACTTCCATGTATGTATATCTATGATATATGTATCTGGGTCAAACAACATGATGATCTATTTATAAAAGCAAGAGATATTTATTTATCCCAGGAATACATGAAACAGTGACAGACTGGTGATTTCCAGTGGGAGGCTTCTTTTCACAGGATGCCGGCTAGGTTATGGGTACTACAACGGCGCCTATTTCTGCCGTGAAACAGTAATGTGTAAGCATTACTGTGTTTCGGTCTGAAGGGCGCCGTAGCTAGTGAAATTACTGGACTTAATATCTTATGTCTCAAGGTGATGAGCGTAGTTGTAGTGCCGCTCAGAATTTTTGGGGTTTTTCAAGAATCCTGAGCGGCACTGCATTGTAATGGGCAGGCCGTATCAATTACCATCAGCTGAACGTCCTGCTCGTTATTTCACTAGCTACGGCGGCCTTCAGACCGAAACACAGTAATGCTTACACATTTCTGCCTCACGGCAGAAAGAGCCCCCCACTGGATTACATTGATACTTTAAAATTGTTTTCACCTTGTGTTACTAATTCGTGTTTATTATTTGTTACTAATTTGTGTTCTGGCAAAATAGAGGATTATAAAAAAAAAAGAAGGATGATAAAATACTTTTTTTATAATAAATTTACCCCAAAAAGCTGACTTTTCCATATGTGTCTACGGTGTGGAAAGTTATTCTTGTCCCCACAACTGCTTTTTGTTTTTCTTCTGCACATATCGTCTAAATACGTAAAGGATTTTATAATCAACAACGCATATTGTATGAGCAGTGATCATAACACCCTATAACTCGCTCGTATAATAAATATCATTTGAGGACTAATCATTTTTTTTTATTTCTACCAACAAAGGATCATAATGTGTAAGTAACTTAAAACCGAGTGCTAGTACAAGATATCTTAAAATCTAAGCCTTCCTAACCTTCAGACTGGACCGACTTATCAGCACATGTATCATACAGTAGTGGTTCAGGTTTTTTTTAATGGAATAGGAGGACAAACGAGCGTACGGGTCACCTGGTGTTAAGTGATCACCGCCGCCCACATTCTATTGAAACACCAGAGGAATCACAAGAGCGTTGCCGGCCTTTTAGGAAGGTGTACGCGCTTTTTTTGAATGTACGCAAGTCGTATCGTCCCGGAAACACCGCACAAGGAAGCACAGGTACTGACAATCGAACCTGTGCGAAGATGCCCTTATACCATTGGCTAGCCCGGACCCTACGCAACAGGGATGTACACCGCTTACACATAGTCGCGTAAACACAATCTACGCGCGCCTCAGCAAACATCCCCGACGCGCCGCAGTATCGTATGCTGATCATAATAATATTGTAAAAATTTTCATTTTTATTTTTTTAACTCCAATTTGGAATGCTTTATGTTAGAGACGTTCATCTTTTCTCGCCATTTCATATATTTTCTTCGAGGTTAATATTAATCACATTAATGGAATAGGGTGCTAATGTTGTTATTGAATTTGAATTAAGAATATAGTAATTGCTTATCGGGTTCAAATTATTAAAAAGTTATGATGTGATGATGTTTCTCGTTATAACGGCTATTCGGAAAATGTAGATGATATTTAAATGCTACACATAATAAAAAGTAGTTCATAATACGATCAACGTTTTGCCAAGTTAAATTTAAAACTTTAGCTCCAATATCCGCAGGATCGTTAGCACAATGCTGTTTTATTAAATCTAACCGTTCATAAAGCGAGAATTGAAATTATTCCATCGACCGAAGCTATCATTTTTGCAACTGTAGGGGAATTTGAATGCATACACGATGGCAATATATCCTTATAATGAAAGAACTTATGAAAATTTATTGAGTTAAGCGTTACTTTGCGAAAATCCATAGATTACAAATGATTTAAGTTTTCTTTAGTGTTAATTCCGCCAATATTTGTTTTAAAAACAAACCCGCCTTTACTGATGATAAGTGATCACCGTAAAACTTACTCTCTTGTAACACCATAGGAATCACAAGAGCGATGCCAATCTTTTTTTTTATGAAAAACAGGGACGAGGCGAGCAGGTCGATCAGCTGATAGTAATTCATACGGCCTGCCCATTACAATGCAGTGCCGCTCAAGATAATTGAAAAACCAAATAAATCTGATCGGCTTTACAATTATTGCGCTCGTCACCTTGAGACATAAGATGTTAAGTTTCATTTGCCCAGTAATTTCACTAGCAGACCGAAACACAGTAATGCTTACACATTACTGCTTCACGGCAGAAAAAGGCGCCGTTGTGGTATCCATAATCTAGTCAGCACCCGGTGCAAAAGAGCTTCCCACTGGTAAAGAGTCTTATCTTGAAAAGAGTGGAAAAACGTGCATATGAATACGAAAACTGAAACCACAGTGGTACGTTGCGGGCCAGAATCGAATCGGGAGCACTGCGGGGAAGAGGTAACTAAGAGTAAATTAAGATTTTATTGGTCCATAGCGTTAGTCCATTTTTTGTGGAGTGGTAGATATTTTAAAACATTCGTTACTTGCCTTTAAAGAACTTGTTACGAGATTGTTAGGTACCAAATGATAAGCAATATTTTTTTTTGAAAATAAGGGACGAGGCAAGCAAGACGTTCAGCTGATGGTAATTGATACGCCCTGCCCATTACTTTGCAGTTCCGCTCAGGATTCTTGAAAAACCCAAAAATTCTGAGCGGCACCACAATTGTGCTCGTCACGTTAAGTCTCATTGGACCAGGAATTTCACTAGCTACGGCGCCCTTCAGACGGAAACACAGTAATGTTTAAACATTACTGCTTCAAGGCAGAAATCTGATCCTGTTACGGGAAGCTCTGCTTCTCTAATTCTCAAAAGGTATTATATATTTTTTATCGCTTATAAAATGCTCGCAGAATTCCTTTATTTTTTTCTTCTCATTAGCTCATCCGTTTACGAAATTGCGGAAGTTTCAATAATTAAAAATTTATAAGTCTACATAATCGGTGGACAGTATTAGTAATATATAATTTTTGACTTTATTATTTAATATATTACAAGCACTAAGCTTAATCAAAAAAATCTCGAAAGAAAGAAAACACCCAACTAGATTTTCAACCCAACAAAAAAATGTTTGAAACTAAAATTTTAGTTGGTAGACTTGTATTCTACTAGAACTTTTCAATTAATTGATTAATTATTGATTAATTGGCTTTAGTTAATTATACGTTGGTAATTAGCTACAGCTTTAACGTGAAAGTCAGTGGAGCCGCACCCATTTTGAATCTCGAATACTTTCCAGTTTCACAAAAGACTAAATAGTCCAATCAGATTTTTTTAATGTAGGGGATATTTATTACCTGTGGTTCAATTACCCGTCAGAATTTATTAATTGTGTATATATGGAATAACATCAGATATAGTATGCAGTGTTCCCAGCAAGGATCAAACATAACCTATTGTTTGATAACGATAACACAAAACACATTGGACTTGCATAGATTAGGTTTATTACTATTAGCTTATACAGGCTTATAATTATAAGCTTTTATAGCTTAGAATTTTTATTATAAACTTATATGGGTTAGGATTTTTACTATTAACTAATACAGTTTAAACTTTTTATTATAAGCTTATATATTCTGAGTTTTATTATAAGTATAATAATTAAGGCATATTGCTGTGGCCAGGTCAAGAGTACCCTAAACCGGAGAGCATGTATGAAAGGAATAATGAAAGTGGACGAAGTGAAACAAGTATGTAAGGATTGTAGAAAGTGGAAAGAAGTGGTCTTCGCCTACCCCTACGGGAAAGAGGCGTGATTTTATGTATGTATGTATTATTATAAGCTTTTTTAGTTTAGGATTTTTATTATAAACTTATTACAGGTTAGGATTTTTATTATAAACTTATTACAGGTTAGGATTTTAATTATTACTTATACAGTTCGGGTTTATTATTATAAGCTTATATAGTTTGAGTTTTATAATTAGTACAACTTAGGTTTATTATTATAAGCTTTTTAGTTTAGGATTTTTATCATACCGTTACACATGTTAGGATTTTTATTATTAAGTTATACAGTTTAGACTTATTATTATAAGTTTATATAGTTTGAGTTTTATTATCAGTACAATTAATGATTAATATTATTATCTTTTTAGCTTAGGGTTTTTATTATTAAGTTATACAGTTTAGGATTATTATTATAGGTTTATATCATAAGAGATTTATTATTAGTACAATATGGCTTGTTATTATAAGCTTATTTAGTTTAGGATTTTTATTATAAACTCACACAGATTAGGTTTATTATTTTAACGTTATATATGTAGTTTAGGTAGCTTAAGCTTATTTTTTTTTTGTATCAACTGGACGGACCGTTACATACTTGAATGTGTAATTGGTAATCTTATTTTTCTATGATGTAATTACTATTTAGTCAATGGTGCATTATTTATACGTCTCGTAATTAATATAAAACATACAAAGTTTTATAATATGCAAATCACTTATGTGCTAAGTACATAATTCTCAGTAAAAAAATCATTTGCGTGGATTTACAGAGTGTTTGACTCAGAATAAATCTCTCTTGTTTAAACTGGTTTCAAGTTTCAAGAAGGTTGTGCTGTATAAAAAAGAACGACTCAATCTAATTTTCAGCGAACACAGCTTTTATTCAAGAAAACGCAATGAAAAAGTGAATTGAGTGGAATAGCCCTCAGCAGTATTTTACCTCTTTCACAGATTTTAAGTCATTTATCAAATAGATATGTCAATGGGGTAAAGAAGCGGCGATGATGACGCACGCGCGCCGCCGCCTGCTCTGATAAATTGTACTCGAAATGAATTTATCTTCCATCGCAAACTTATTTTGATATTTTCCTTTGATAACATACAATTCATTTGACTATCTGTGTTGATATTATAAATGGGTGCCATACATCGCCCGCGTACATTTATTTTATGAGAAAATATGACAGGACGGGTAACATGTTCACGATACTCATTACAAGGCAGAGCCGCTCAGAATTCTTCAAAATCCCTAAAATCTAAACTCACCTCGATTGCGCTCGTTACTTAAAGACATATGATGTTAAATCTCACGAGCCCTTATTTCACTAGCTAGTATTGATTTATTGTCTGAAGCACATCTCTGCCTACGCGTCTATTAGGCAGAGGTTTCATTCAGTTGTGTTACGACCGCGCTTTGAATACAACGCCACGCAATGGCAAAGTGTTCAGTGAAAAACTGTCCGAATAACAGCATATCCAAACTAAAAATGGATGGAGTGAGGTGTTTTAGATAAGTGCCCCTTTAAATTGTTTAACTTGACATTTTTAATCAACTTGCTAAGTAATTACATTTCAATTGCTAAATCAAAATGTTCTTGCCTCGAGTTTGCGTCCGAGCTTCAAATGAGCGTGTGCAATAGACTTTGAACATTACTCCCACGAAATAAGGTGTTCAATTGAATGAATGTTTAAATGTTATCTGTATAAACTAATATATACATACTAGCTGACCCAGCAAACGTTGTATTGCCGATATTAAAATCGCGATACAAAAGTAACTGTTGATCGTAGATGGGTGAAAATTTGAAGTTGTATGTATTTTTTAATGCTGATTCATAATCCAACAAATTTAAAAAAAAACCCAAAAAAATTCAAAAAAAAAATTCGTGTGGACTACCCTTAACATTTAGGGGTATGAAAAATAGATGTTGGCCGATTCTCAGACCTACTCAATATGCTCACAAAATTTCATGAGAATCGTTCAAGCCGTTTCGGAGGAGTACGGGAACGAACATTGTGACACGAGAATTTTATATATAAAGATATACAATGCCACTGGGACATTTTTGACGAACGCTTAATAGGCGATTGGAAGTCTAGTTTTTTTTGTACGTCAATGCTAGAAACCGAGAAATAATAATGCTTGCACATTACTACTTCATTTCAGAAAAAAGTACCATCGTGGTACTCATCTTCCTGTGCTGTGCATAAAAGCCTCCCACTGATAAGATTAATTCTATTTAAGTCAAATTAAACCGGTTTTATTGTGAAAATTTGCACAGCCGTTTTTGAACTTAGCCGGAACAAACAGAAGTAGTAGCCCAATGTACATATTTCTATATATAGATGTCATATATAACAACTCTATCGTGGCTACGTACTCTTTACCAAGAGCTCTACATTTTCTCCCAAAGTTTTGAAGAGTTTTCGTTTCAACGGCAAGGTCACAAGCAGTATCGTTAAAGTTTGTGTGTTTCTTGTTGTTTCCTATCCTGAGCACAAAACCAAATGCGTATTTTCATCCGGAAAAATAAGAAATGCAAAGTTTTAAATCATAACAACAAACACGAAAGAAAATTATATTTCATTAATTTGTAGAACCTTCATTTAGATTTAAGATACCTCTTAATTAACCAATTTTTATGTTAAAACTGTTAGTAGTGGCAGTGCTTTCATAAATATTTAAAGAAAGTCCCATAAGGATTCAACTTTAGCTCGGGAAATATGCAGCGGACTTAAATATGAATGTAATGTAAATTATCCGTTTGAAATTCATTACGTAGTTAAGTCATTGGTAATTATTATAAATAATAGATTAATTAACCATATATTTCGCAATTAACCACATACACGTGAACATATTTTACGTTAACAATGAAACGAGCAATTTGGTTTTCTTTTCCTTCAAATAAACTCACATCTATAATATACATAAAAATGAATTGCTTTTCGTTAGTCTCGCTAAAACTCGAGAACGGCTGGACCGATTTGGCTAATTTTGGTCTTGAGTTATTTGTGGAAGTCCAGAGAAGATTTAAAAGGTGAATAAATAGATGATAGATAAATTTTGTTTTTCCTTTGATGTGTCCCCTGTCGTTCAGAAATCAAATTGAAAGAATAGTTTGAAATGTAGAACTAATTAGAATCTTTGTATCTTTCTAATATTCTCAGGAGGTAAGAAACAAACTTAATTTTAGCTATAGTTGGTAGAATAACTACAGATGTTAACTATGATGGCAATACAACGTTTGCTGGGTCAGCTAGTTGATAATATAATTTAGTTATGAATCTAATTCATTCTCAAACGAGCAAAACGCTCGTCAACGGTTCATCGGCTTCGATTCCGTCTGATTATTTAAACGTTTTTATAAGTGGGAGAGTTTGAAGAGAACGTGTTGTTGTGTCGATTTGTTGTAAGTGATAGCTTCGTATGTGAAGGTAAGCCGCTTCGTAACGTAACGCATTACGGCGCCAGTCTGTCTGGCATCTCTTTCTGTCACGCATTCGACAGCGGTAGGCAGGCTCCTCCTCTCTCACTCTAACCAATTGATACTTTTATAGGATTAAATAATCAAACTAATTTTCTACACACACAAACTTATAATGTACATATTATTCTGGAATAATATAATAAGAGTAACTATCTTATAATCTATTGATTTGGAAGCAATTATAAGCTAAGGATTTCATTAATGAATAAACTTTTCTTTCATTGTCGTATTAGTTAGTTAGTATCTTGTTAGGTAGTTAAGCAATTTCAATATTAAGTAATTCAACTTAGATTAGTTAAAGTTATCACTTCTATCGGGTGTCCCGAGACGCACACTTTAATTTTTATATGTTCAGGCATTAATTTTTAGTTTACTTTCATATGTTAGTATCTCGTTGTTTCTATCTCTTTCGTTATATCGTTTGTAACTATTTCCGTTAGAATACGCCCAATATAACTTAACAAGCAGCCAAACTACAATTTGTCATTCGTACCAAATCCCAGTAGTAATTGGATTTTTAGTCAACAATTCACCTTCAATCAGTATATTAAATAAAAAGCACTGTTGTATTCGAAACAAATCTGCAATATCCACATCTGTTACTCTAACATGTAGCCAGTGATAAAAATAGTCATTGTTTTCTAACGTGACAAATTGGCAAGTTTTAACTGAGCTTTTTTGAAATTGCATCAACATTTTTATATCTAGATTGCAAATCCATTTACCCGAAAAAAAAAAGCTTTTTCTAATACTCACTAAATAAATCGGTGTAAATATTAATTATATAGCTAACTATCTTTGCAGTGAATTTTCTCTCGCATACAAACGGAAAAAATAGAAAGAATTCATTAAAAATGTTAAAAGTATGGTTTTTATTTCGTAACGAACGTTTAATTATAATATGTATAAATTTTACATACATTAAGGTAAATATAATAATAACTGAGACTATGTAGAGATTTATGACAATATCATGGTAATAACTAAAGAAATTAATGGCTACTAGGCTATAGCATACAAAAATAAAATTGCGTGCGTACAAAGTACACATGTCAGAAGTAAAACCTGCATTGTGCATGAACTTCTAAACTGCATATGAAGTCCTGGTATATGTTACTAGGATGCCACTTGATATCAACCGCTATGGAAGACATTACTATCACCGCTACCGTATTTATGTTCTCCTGGTTTCTATGTAGTAATACGTCGTACGCATTACGTCAGAATATATTAAGGTATACTCGCGTCATACATTAGACAATCTCTTCTTCAACTATGATGACCTGGTACCAAAATATTACATAATGCTTCCTATAAAATTTTTCCTTATGTTAACTTATGAATTCATGTGTTTGTTTTTTTTTACCGTCACGCTTTTTCGTTTCATCTACTTTCAAATCACAACGATGCTTAAGAAGTTATCACTTCAAAAATTCAAATACGACAAAAGGTAGCCCGTGCGATTAGATTTAATCAAACAAAAACAGTACAATAACAGTGCAAGTTTATAATTTTCGTAAAGATATAAGACTAGATAACAAACTTCAAGAGAGGGTCTCTTCATTTGTTTCAGGCCAATTACAGGAATTAATTAATAGAAGCATACTCGCTGTTAGTTGGACCACTACTCATGCTGTATCTTACAAGATAACTCGGGTTTGTATACATAAACTATTGCATTAAGTTTAATTTACACACCAGTAACATAGGTAGGTACAGGGAATGCACTGAGAGCTTTCTTAATAGTTTAATTTTTTAGATTTAAAATTAACAGAAAATCATTTTAATTTATATTAAAATATTGCTTGGCTACTTCTTGGGTGTGTTCTTTATTTCTGAAGGTCAATCTTCGTGTCCATATCGAAAGGTTTTCGTAACGTTGGTCACTAAAGCCTTCCACTCATTTCGGTCCTCGGCCGATGGTAGGCCAGTGAGTGTCTTGATCTGGTCCGACGAGCGACTAGGTGATCGGCCGCGTGGTTTTTTGGCCTCCACCTTGCCTATGACTATCAGTTTGTCTTAATTACTGGGAAAGCATCGGTTAGTGTGGCCAAAATATCCAAGATCTTTTGATAGCAAATTCTGAACAATCGTGTGTCAATGCGAAGTTTCTCCAGGATAGGAAAACAAACAAGTCCGTTTGTTCTCTTTGCCGTCCACGGTATGCGAAGCATTCTTCTCCAACACCAATTCTCAAACGCGTCAATCTTTTTTTTTATTGAAATTGAAAAAGATTGCATAGCCAATATTTTTCAAATAAATATATTTGGACTACAAAAGAAAATAAACAGAATGTTGAACCTTCCCACAATAAAGCAAAAAAAAGCCTATCTTCAAAAATATTGTTTATTTTTTCTCAAGTGGTGTGCTGTCAAATCTTGCTCTAGATGTATAGTTTTTTAAAATATAAAAAGAGTCATTAATTAATTAAAATATATTTATCTGTGAAAAAAACAATAAATCAGATTGCGACGTTTGTTACAGTTTTACTACGAAACAAGGCAATATTTAGAAGTTAAAATTAAGTAAGACTTGTACTATATTTCACAAAAACTTAACAAGAAAATATTTTCACTCAATTTATTAATATTATCACAAATTGAAAAAATGCTTTATGGCGCTTGCGTGAATTGCTTTTGTACGTTTAAGCCACGCCTATGAGGTTCAATATAACTTCAAGCTATACCCTTAACATAGCTCTTAAATATAAATTAGTTTTATTTGCGGCCACTTGGTCAATATATCAAGAATTCGTTTGTTTGTATTCTTCAATATCTATATGATTATATTTTATTTATCTATTTTCGCAACATGTTTTACTTAATTCTTATATATTTTTTTTAAATAATCATCGTTGAGGTAATATCTTGAATAATTCATCGTTAACAGTAAGTAAGGCTGCTATCCGAAGAGATCGCCAAAATAGCGTATAATTGAAACCATTTCTTGACGGTTTATATAAAGCTTATATTTTTACGAAAAATAATTATATATCTACACAATATGAGACAAAAATGATTTTTTTCATTACATTTCTATTATAGACAGTGCGAAAAAAATCACCAAATTATCATTCAATCTAGATTAAAATTGTAGGAAAGTTTATTAATTGTACACCAAAACTATTTAACATGACATAGTTTTGTTAGTTTTGTAAAGAAAATTGTATTATATTTGTAATAAATTAAAAATGATTTTAATTCTGAATTAAAACTATGGCGATCATGTGCGAGAGAGTTAACTTAGCTCCGCTCGATTTCTCAAGGCCGTTGGGTTGGTCTCCAGCATTAAGCGGTAGCACGTCTTGTATTCGGCAAATGTCAGTATAAATTGTGGAGGTGGAAGATGGGACGGCCACGACAGCCGCTCACACCGACCTGGACCGTATCGATGACACATAACGCGCGGGCCGATATGACCTTAATTGATATTGCTCTACTCAAGACGAACTCGTCGAGCTACGATGTGTGAACTGGACAAATGATAGAAAGTCATTTACAGTATGACTGACAGTTTTAGCTTCTTTTCTTATAAAACACTAAGTATAGCCGTTGTAAGAGACATGATCATAGTGACTTAATAGATTCATTAAGGAAAGTCTTAATAGACACGTTTAATTTAGTCTAACAGTATTTTTTTATGAAAATACGGGACGAGCAGGTCGTTTAGCTGATGGTAATTGATACGCCCTGCCCATTACAATGTAGTGCCGCTTAGGATTCTTGAAAAGCCCAAAATTCTGAGCAGCACTACAATTGCGCTCGTCACCTTGAGACATAAGATGTTAAGTCTCATTTGCCCAGTAATTTCATTAGCTACGGCGCCCTTCATGGTGAATATCAAATTCATACATACATTCCAGGCGGATCATGTCCACTGCTAGATAAAGACTATGTAGACGACTTTGGTTCTCCTACGGATCTCCTCATTTCTGATTCGATCTCACACGGAAACTCCGAGCATAGACAGAGGGCTAATGGAGAGCCCTCTTAGCGACCATGAACTTCCTCATATCAATAATTTATTGTAATAACTTTTAAAAATTGTACTTACACTACAGCTAATTAATTTCCATCGACAAAGTCTTTAAACTTTGTTGTTTGAGTTTGCTATTTAAACAAGTCAAAATTGTTTGTTATACCGAAAGTACTAAAGTAATACAAGCTCGCCTAGCCGCTTGTTGCTCGACTAATACTGTTATAACATACATATTTTTCTTTGTATTATATATTATATTAGTAATAACATAAATAATTAATCAATAAATAATAAATAACCGTTGAAGCTGGCACTCGGAACATGATGCCAGCAACATTTATCTAATATATAAAATTCACATGTCGCGGTGTTTGTAGTTAAACTCCTTCGAAACGGCTTTACCGATTCTCATGAAATTTTGAGTGCATATTGGGTAGGTCTGAAAATCGCACAACACGCCAATTTTTTTTTTAATTTTTTTGTTTTTTTTTTTTATTTGTTTAATTTTGAGTCAGCATTAAAAAATACATAGAACTTCAAATTTTCTCCCATCTACGATCAACAGTTACTTTTGTATCGCGATTTTAATATCGGCAATACGTTTGCTGGGTCAGCTAGTATTTAGTATATTAAGGAAATATTTTGCGTGTCTCGAGGGTCTCCCCTAACTGAAGATCATTTTTTAAGTGAAAACTTCTTCGGGCAATGAATGAGACTAAGCCGTCACGCTTGGCTATGTAACGCTTGTTCGGGTGAATACATCTCTAATCGAATTTAGACTCGAGAGGACACGCGTTCCCCTTAGCCAGCATTGGAAGCATTAATTTATTGAAGTGAAAACTTCTTAAAACGCGCCTAATAATTTATTTAGTGCGTGTTGAATCTATCTATATATATAAAAATGAATTGCTGTTCGTTAGTCTCGCTAAAACTCGAGAACGACTGGACCGATTTGGCTAATTTTAGTCTTGAATTATTTGTGGAAGTCCAGAGAAGGTTTAAAAGGTTGAATAAATAGGAAAATGCTGCTAAATTAAATAAAAACAACAAACTTTGTTTTTCCTTTGATGTGTCCATACATCATTTCTATGAGAGAATTTATTGACGCACGGTTTGACTGTTCTGCTGTGAAACAATTTCATTACGACAGCAGGGTGCATATTTTACGAAGTCATTTTTGATGTTATGATATATTATTGACAAATTCATATAAAAACATTATTTTATTTATTATATACAGAACAAAGTCTGTCGGATCAGCCAGTATGAAATAAAACATGTTTTTTATCACGATATGTCACCATTGTTTGAAGTAAGGTTCACTTTCACTGTATGAAAACACAATGCCTTGTTATTAGATATACTTATTTATTATTATATACTTTGTGTCTCCTGGAATAAGATACATTTTAATTTGTTACTTGATTCAACGTGGACCTACACCGTTGCATATTATTTTACAGAGAAGCAGATTTCATTAAAACCACTGCATAAATTGACTCCCGTCAAAGGGTATTTCGGTTTTCATTTTTGAATCAGAAAATTGAATGGACTTCATGTTTTCTGGACATGAACTCGAATTTAATATTCAATCGATGCTGTCTCGAATATATTCGTCAACAGATTATTTAACTATACGTTGATTACAATGACTCAGCATAAATATTTAATAATAATAAATGTGTAAAGTAAGGACTTAAATAATAAAACAAATAACCATATTGTTTGTTTGATGAAAATACTAGCTGTTACACGCAAAATATTTAAAAAAAAAAATATTTAACAGCTTCCACGTAGACGACGTGGAAGCTGTTAAATACTTTTTTTTAAAGTTATAACTATCACTTCTGGGATTAAATACACATATTAAATTTTGTTTTCAAATTCAATTTGTATAGCTGATTCTGTGTTTTTTTTTGTTTTCCAATTTAATTGTGTCGCACGGAAGCGTTAGGTCGCCGGCTCGATCCCGCATCGTTTATAAATTTTAATTTCAAATTTAATTTGTGTCTATTAAATAGCATAAATACTTTGCCTGTATAATATATGTTGTCTCGACCTTTTGTAAATATAAAAGCAAAATTTTTAATTAAATCTATTCAATAGTTTCTGTATTTTGCCCGGACATCAGATAAAAAAAATCTATTAAGTACATTTTGGATTTTATATTGTTTGTAGAAGACACAGCTTTTTTTATATCAAATGTACAGTTTTACTTTAATGATACGATTCTATTATAATATGTATATATAATATAATAATAATCTCGAAGCAAGTAAATACTACAAACTTTTGACTATTTAATATTACTTCAATGTCTCATCGCTATTAAATAAGATAAAATAGAATAAAATAAAAATGTATGCTCTCGAGAGAAGCGGGAGACAGGACCCAATCAAGTAAAAGTCAAGAGCCTGACTTAATACAGACATGCGACTATTCCATCTCAACTATAAATTAAATTTTCCTATTTCGTTGTTATAGCATAAACAAAAATACAATTGTTTTCAAAACTTTATATTGTATAACAAGATACTGAAGTAAATACTACAAGTCGTAATTTCATTTGTATTTTTTTATAACGTATAAGAATTTTGTTTAAAATTAACTTGAAGTGGGCTTAAGAAATATTTTTTTTTAAATAAAATATAATAAATCAAGTTCACAACACCTTTCGTACTGATGTGATGAGCTGATACGAGCATTGTGAAAAAGATCATGTACCAAGTCTATATTGGTAGAACGAAGTAAATGGTAATGAGACTATCTTCTTAAAACCGAGAAGAACCGATTCAAAAGTGAACAGTATCGATTCTGTATAAAACTCGTGTGATCCACTTATTATTTATTATATTATGATCGCGCGGTATTTGAGGAATACCTCAAATCGGCTTGATTTTGGTGCTCGCGCAGCACTCAGTCAATGCGTATTATTCTACGTGTTTTAATAGATTGCTTATAATTAGGATAATTTGAGTAAATGTATATGAAAGCTATCGAAACAAGCTATAGGACCATGCAAAATAAGGGTCAAAAACAAAACCTATCACAAGTAAAACAAGGGTCATAACTTGGCGAGGGAATAGTGTGCCGTACGGCACTCTCGGTGTTAGTGTATCTGAAAAATCTAGTGCCCTCGGGCACTGCCTTACATACATGCTAGCTTATTCGGATTTAACTTATTAAGCCATTATTGTGGTGTAAATTTATTTCAATCTCAAGTAACCCTCAATCTATAAAATGGTCATTATTGTAAATATTTATTACATTTTCGTCTTGAAGACATTCAAATTGTATTTATCATAGACGAATATAGTATATTATTAAAGGCGATAGCCCCATTATGCGCGGCCTGTTTTGATTTGTCAATGTTTACGTTAGCTAATCATTTAAATATATATAAGCGAGGGCGGGAAACCAGTACATACGAGTCGTATTTCAAGGATAAAATAATTATTAATTAAAAATAACTAAAAAAAAAACACGATGTAATTTCCTTTTCTGCATTATTGGAAACAGAATGTGTTGCGATGTGAGCCGCATGCGAACGTAGCAATTAAAGACCCCACAAGCGTTTTTTTAATTAGATATATAACGTGTCGCATTCAATATTTTTTCTACGACTTGGTAATTTCAATTATTAAACAAACAAATACCACTGTGAGAAAAGTATTTTAAACGAAGTCTCTTGTAAGTGGTTTTATTTCAATTTCTTGGAACGGCAAAGATTCACACCCATACAGCCAACGCGGGAAATGTGAAAAACATAGAATACCTCGCAGCATCCTGGCAAATTATATAAACAAGTTTTTTTTCTAAACTTGACATTAAAATGTTTAAATACATGGATATAATATAGGATGTACCTACTAGGTATAACCTAACATTTCTATGAACATACCATACCTAACCTAGATTTAGTTGTCTGTGGTACCACAACAACTTATGCTTGTTTAGGCCATAGAGTATAGACATTTTCGAAGACTCAATAGGGTATGGACTTATATTGCCGATCGTGGCTGTATAAAAGACAAATAGAAGTAGAGGAGTAGAAAAATAATATCATAAGTCTATGATATTTATAGAGATTAAAGTCGTGAACTATAACATCTTCATCTTGGTTAACGATACATTCACTTATGTCACAATAAATCCTTTAGCGTCGCAGTAATATGGATTTACTGTTGAGAGTTGGCGCTGTGAATTCGTGTTCATTATAAAGAAATCTGGTCTAAAACAATGATACGAACTTTAAACTAATCTGGATTTTCATTTTATTATAGAAACCAACTTTTCTTTGTTAATATTGTTCATAATTCGCTACTTTCTTGTCTTAATATCAAACTTTTTAATGGTTCCCAAGCTCAATACGATTTTCTTGCTTACAATATCTGTTAATTACGAGGAGAATTCGAGTAGCTTCGTGTTGTTCCTTATTAAGATTTCTTCAAAATAATATTTACACCATAAAAATATTTTACCTCGCTCAAAAAGTATATTTATTTTAAAGAAAATTATTAGCAACGTTTTGAGTAATATTTTTAAAGCGCCGTCTCTATCTTAATGTTTTCTTAATGTCTATTTATTTCAACATTATGTTAACGAGTTGGTCAATTTATGAACAGAAATTTCAATGTTTAAACGGAATGTTGCTATCGTGTCATTCTTAATTGTTTCTTTTACGCTGCAGCAATACTAATTTTTCATAGCCATGTAGATCACGATAAAGCACGGCAGAATAGCACGAACGGATATCACACAGTGAAATAACTCTTAAGAATGTAAGTACAATACATTTATATATCCTACAACCTCATATTGTCGTCGAATAACAGCAATATAGCACCTTATTTATGAGGTAACCTCGCGCCAACCAACTGTTTACGAGTTGGCGATAATTTGGGGCGGGAACGGCTAACAGAAATTTATGACATGTGGCGGAAATAGTGTCAAAGGAAATGACCAAATGCCAAATGAATACTTCTATAAACAATTTTATTCCTCGCTTTCTCGGGCAAAAGAAAGAAAGTTCAGACAATACTTTCAAATAAAAATTATTTCAACAATTTTATATCTTGAATACTTTAAAAGTTGTTTGAACTTTATAAGTTATACATATTATCCGTAATATTTTCAAAGTTTTACTGAGGTACTTTATTTCAAGACAGAAAAACTTACTGATATAATATTACGTGATACTTATCCGCGACACAACCAGATTGGATTTAGTACTCGATAATCTAAATTGTTTGTATTATTTCTAATAAACATGCTTAAATATTTATAAATAAGAAACAAAGCTTATAACAAGCAATTTGTTCGCGAGTAATACAATTATTTTCACGTCGACATTCTGATTTCCTTGTAAAGTCTATTTCTTGCGTGTCTCCTGTACAAAAGCGAGCCAGGAGACATTGTTATTTCCTAGTTAATAAAGTTTATATCAACCCTATTTATAGCAATAATATCTAAGTAAGCAACGGATAGCGTGGCATAAAATACGGGGATAGTTAACTGGAGTTAATTTTAAAATATTAAACTGGATTATACTTGGTCTAATTATAATTTAATTAATGCATTGGCCCGACCCTGAGATAACTCTCTTGTGACTACGCCGCCAGATGGTGACGGTATAAAAGCGATGTCTGCTTGATGAAGATCAAAATGCATATTGAACAATGTGGAAATGGTTTAAATTAAGATTGGAAAGTTATTTCCATCTCAGAAATTTTCCCTCGAGTAATATTGAGAAATCAGAAAATTGTTACCCGATGGATCTTATTAATACTGTTGATAGTGTGAGAATATTTAACTTTTAGCCTATTAAAGAAATATATTATACAAAAAAGTGCGCTTAAACGGCGTAGCCTAACAAAGAATACCAGGTTAAGAGTTAGGAAAAAGAAGGTAGATTACTTTGGCGTCATATTTCTCTACTCGGTAATATATTAATTATTTAAGTTAAAGTTGATTTTCGTTAAAGTTAAAAACTTAATCTTGAACTTCAAATATGTTTTAAAGGTTATGCAAACAGTTACTTCGATATTTTTTTTAAATAAATTTATTTATATCGTGTTGTGCGACTCGTTAAGTTTAAATATTTTAATGTTTAATATAATTATTTTATTCAAACTTTACAACAACAATTATTTATTTAAATAAACCTTTTGAAGTGAAACTTCTTCAGAATCGTTGTGATTTGAAACTCGATGAGACGAAAAAGCGAGACAATAGAGACACAAATAGGTAATTAATTGTATAGGATTCAGACGGCGAGAGAATGAGATAGGAAGCATTATACAGTGTTTTGGTACTAGGCGATCATAGTTGAAGAAGAGATTTTTCTAATGTATGACGTGAATATGCCTTAATATATTCTGACATCATGCGCTCGACGTATTACTACAAAGACATCAGGAGAACATAAATATGGTAGTGGTGATAGTAATGTCTTTCATCATCTTAGTAAATTTTGCATCGGATACAGATATTCCGTTGATTAAGCATTTGGACGCCAAATTAAATTTGAAAATGTGCAGCAGTCGCACTGTATCAACAACAAGATCAAAAAACTTTCCATAGAAAATTGTCATATGATACGAGAGTGAATTAAATCATACAACATAATACTAGGCCTTGTGTAATATTTGAAATTCATTTTGATTATTATTGAAATCTCTTGTGGTGTATAACGGGATGTATTGGAAGCCTTACCTCCGGGTTGGACCTCTTTACAGCTAAACGAACCTCATGTGCTACAAAGCATTAATCCGGCTATACCTACCCTATCAATATTCATGACTAAGAGTTCAAGATACAGTTTGACTGCACATTATATAACTATAGTTGAATTCTATAGAGCAGATCCTGACATGTATGCCTTTTGATACTTACTTTATAAGTAAGTATCAAAAGGCATAAAAGGCATTTATTTCCTCAAAATTGATTCCTTTAGAATTCTTATTGATGTCATTTCTTATACTACTAGATACTACTACCGCTTCGGAAACAAATGGCGCTCTGAGAGAGAAGAAGCGGCGCAAGAAACTCTCCCAGCATTCTTTTTTTGCGCTCTTTTCAATAAAAATATACAATATTGTACAGTCATTTCTATCGCTATAAAATAATCACAATCTAGTCCCAGGCTGTCCGATCATTTAGATATTCAGCAGTGGAGTAATAGGATTTACGACAGAGCCATTTTTTTTATAAAACATTTAAATTTATTTATAGATAATGCCTGAACAGTGGCTGGGACTTTATTGTAGAAGTGTATACATTTACCCTTAAAGCTATTATGTATCTTATGAAGGCTTCTAGAATTAGTTACAAGCAATCCCTTATTTCTAGTGTTATAATAATGAAAATCACTATTAAGAGCAAAAAGGTGACGATTTTTGTGAACATATATTAAATTTTCATAAATGTACGTACGTATGTAAGTTCCAATCTCTGGTCATTTATAAGTACGTTGGTTTGTACCTCCGCTGTGTTTGGTGTAATGAACCGTAAACACTTTGTTTTTTTACTGTTTAAGTGCAGATTATTCGTCTCGAACCAACGCACTATCTTTGAGAGTGCATTGCTTACCTCGTCATCAATATCCGCACGTCGCTTCACTTTAAAAATAAGTGAAGTATCATCAGCAAACAATACAATCTCATGGCTATCATCTACCACAAATGGTAGATCGTTAATATATATAAGAAACAAGAAAGGACCGAGAATAGAACCCTGTGGAACACCTATTTCCACAGGTTTACCCGAAGACCGTTTGCCATTTACATCGACTATCTGAACTCTTTCGCTTAAATATGATTTTAACAGATTTAGGGCTCTATTTTTCACTCCATAATGGTTTAGTTTTAGGAGTAAAGTTTCATGGTGGACGCAGTCAAATGCTTTTGACAAATCACAAAAAATGCCCAATGCATCCTGTGACTCTTCCCAGGCGTCAAAGATGTGCTCAATGAGTCTAGTACCCGTATTAATTGTTGATAAGCCCCCAGTGAAACCAAACTGATTTTTGTTCATTAATTTACAAAAATGCATTTGTAGCTGTTGAAGCAAAAGTTATACACTTACAATAATAAATTGCTCTAGTTCTATATCTTGCTATCTCAATTAGTTGTTCTATAGAGAGATTAACAATATCTCTTCTATTTTTACATTTTAATCTATTATTAATAATAATTAGGGAACCTCCATGTATTGCCCTACTTCTACAAAACGAACTGACTACTTTATCTACCACTATGCTGTTGGAATGCTTTATCATGTACAGTTAACACGACTATCTTTAGCCAAATTGCGTCCATAATAAATAATAAAAATGAAATTTATTTGATAACTGATCAGGACATGTCTTTAATTTATGTATTTTTTACTATTAGTTCTATTAAGCTTGATCTATATGTATTACGCATCTGTTGTACACCAATGACAATACAAAAAGTTTCTTCAAAGATTTAAAAAAAATATTATACTTTTCAATTATACAATATCAATGTTTAGGATTTCCTACTTTGTAGAACAATTATTTTCTGTTGCAGCAATTGATTTTAAACTATTCTATCTAAAATCTTGTAAAAATATTACAATTGAAGGTTAGTTAACTCTGTTATTTTCGACTATTTTACTAACAAATTTCGACCCGAATTAAGAATTTGTTTTCTTTCTATGTATTCCATCTATGTATCTAGGACACATAATTGTTAATAAAGAATGCATGGGCAAAGAGCTGGAATGCAGGATTACAAATACTTGATAAAAAAATACTGGTCACTATCAGAAGTAATGAAAAATAAAAACTTAAATATGGCGTATTTGATGCGTGTGTACTACTATGTATGACTTATGCTTGCCAGACCTGGGCCCTTACTGACATCAAATAAGATTATGTACATCAGTAAGAAAATCAATTAAGAGTATGTCAAAACAGTATAGAATGAAGTGTTTTAGGTATTCGATTAAGGGACAGAATAAAACAAGAAGAAATAAAGCGCAAAACCAAGTTCAGAAATGCCCTTAATTTTAACAAGAGACAAAAATAGAAATGAATAAGACACATATTTAGAGATAAAGGGGAAAAATAAACAAAGAAAGTTACATACAATTTTACGAAAAAAGATGACAAGGAAGACAGTTTAAAATATGGAAGGGGGACGTATTGGTCAACATAGAATGGAGTGGAAAATGCTAGAGGAGGACTACGTCCAAGGACAAGCGTAGAGTAATAGAGTAATTTAAAACATTGTTAAACAGCAATAATGGCTATTATTATTATTATTTGAAAGGTATATATATAGGTTAAAAATTAATTTTCCTTAATGAAAAGAATAAAGAGACAACTCGCCTTAAATCACGTCGAGTCATACCAATACAGACACGAACTGCAATTCGCCAACGGCGATACAATACCCCATTAAAGTTCGAAAATTACACTTTAATTTATTCTGAACGTGTTTCGGCATTGCGATCGCAATAACCAGCTAAAACAATGCCATTTAATGCCACGAGTCAGCTGATCTCATTAAATTTTTCGATCGTACTTAGAACCGTCGTTGATTTGGAAAATTCCTAACTTAACCATGTAAACGTTAGCCATCTTCCAAGATCAGTTTGAAAACACAGAAGGGATAAAAAGGTTTATTAATGTACTGTCGAATATATATTATAATATTATCTAGTAGATTTTTTTTGACAGTAAGGGATGAGACGAGCAGAATGTTCAGCTGATGGTTATTGATACGCCCTGCCCATAACAATGCAGTGCCGCTCAGGATTCTAGAGAAACCGAAGAATTCGTAACGACACTACAATAACTGCGCTCGTCACCTTGCGACATAAGATGTTAAGTCTCATTTGCCCAGTAATTTCACTAGCTACGGCGCCCTTCAGACCGAAACACAATAATATTTTCACACGACAGAAATAGGCGCCAATGTGGTACCCATAATCTAGTAAGTAATAGTAATCATATTTTAGTAATCTAAGTAGTAGTAAGTAATCATATTTTTAAAAATGATGCAAATCTCTAAACATAGGATTTCTTTCTATGTGTAAGCACAGATTTATTTGGTTATAGATCTTAAAAAGAAATATTTAAATACGTCATGAAAAACTTGGAGTATCTCCAGTGTAATTACAAATGTTAGGACATTGCAAAAGCAAATAAATTTCCGAACTAGCAGAAATTATTTCCGACTGACTGCAGCAACAAAATTGTAGAAAATTAAAATGGCGGAGCTTTTTCAACGGGTCAATAGATTAGACTGAACACCCGTTAAACCATCATTGGAAACGGAAAGGCTTTTACTCAACATTTTATGTTAATTGTTATTGTTAATATGTTATTTATAAATCTAAGAAAGTTTCTTTATTGTAACCAAACCAGGTGACTCGACCAACGCTGTTCTGTTGTAATAAAATGATGAGGATTAATAAGTGGGAGAGTCACGCAGCCGTCTTTTGACGTCAGCACAATCGAGCCAGACTCGTCCGGGTTAATTACCACACTCGCACAGAATACCGGCGTGAAGTAGCGGCCTAGTGCCGCTATGTTTCGCATAGGTTAGTGTCGAGGACCGGAGGCCATTCCCCATCCTCAACAAAGATTATGAAAGCGGTCCCTAAAGAGATAGTACCCCAGGAGGGTACCGGTTCTACCAGAGTCGGAGAATCCCTCCCCGAGCACTCTAGCTCGGGCTGCCCTTCGTATTCTGGGGAGGGCACAGTACCGCGCATGACCAAGGACAAACGAGGCAGTAACACCACGGCACCCCGCTCCACACTCAACGTGGACTTTTGCAATATCAGGGGAATTCACTCCAACTTAAACGCCGTCCACCACCACCTTGAGACGGCGAAGCCAGCCTTGTGTTTCCTTACGGAGACGCAGATATCTCGACCTAGCGATACGTCATATTTAACCTACCCCGGGTACAAAATTGAGCACAATTTTTTGCCTCATGCCGGGGTATGTGTGTACGTTAGGAAGGATATCTGCTGTCGCCGTCTCGGCAATTTTGAGGGTAGGGACCTGTCCACTTTCTGGCTCCGCGTAGATTTAGAGGACCGCGTCCGCATCTATGCGTGTGTCTACAGGTCCCATAGTGGTAACGCAGAAACCGATCATCTCATGGGCTGCGTTCAAGCGGCAATTGACGACGTGCTTGCACAGATCCCCTCCGCTGAAATCGTAGTCTTGGGTGATTTCAACGGGCACAATGCCGAATGGCTTGGATCACGTACCACAGACTACGCAGGGCGATCTGTGCATAATTTTGCATTGGCGTACGATCTGTCCCAATTGGTTGAGTCGCCAACGCGGCTCCCGGATGTGGATAGCCACATGCCGTCCTTATTAGATCTTCTGCTGACTACACATCCCGATGGTTACCAGGTCATTGTCGACGCCCCTCTCGGAACGTCCGACCATTGCCTGGTCAGGAGTGTAGTGCCTATACGGCGCCCACGTCGCAGACCACCAGCGACCCGCCGCGTTTGGCACTACAAGTCAGCAGATTGGAATAGGATGCGTTCCTTTTTTGCATCCTACCCTTAGAGCAGGGTTTGTTTCCCTTCGGATGATCCTAGTGCCTGCGCCGTTGCAGTAGCCGATGTGATACTACAGGGCATGGATATTGTTATACCAAGCTCTGTAGTACCGATCGGTGGCAGATCACAGCCCTGGTTCGATGCGTCAGTTAAAGCAGCATCTGACTGCAAAAAACAGGCGTATCGAACTTGGGTTGCGGCGCTGGGCACAAAGGATCCGAAATGCATAGTTCTAAAGAGGA
Organism: Leptidea juvernica; assembly: GCA_949711755.1. NCBI lineage: Eukaryota > Metazoa > Arthropoda > Insecta > Lepidoptera > Pieridae > Leptidea > Leptidea juvernica. The sequence goes on from CATIXQ010000031.1 coordinate 1,110,951, forward strand.
AATACAACCGTGCTTCCAGATTTTTTAAGCGGCAAATCGCCCGTGCAAAGTCAAAACACGTCGTCAAAATCGGCGAGCAGCTTTCCAGTTACCCGACCGGAACACGCAAGTTCTGGTCGTTGTCGAAAGCTGCTCTTGGTAACTTCAGGATGAGGAATGACACCCTGGCCCATACGGCAAAAGAGAAAGCCGATCTCCTGTGCGCTCGCCTCCAACTCGACTCTTGACGACAACGGAAAAACACCGCCGACCATCCCGCGGTGTCAGATCTCTATGCCTGAAGTACAGTTCAGACAGAAAACTGTTAGGCGCTCTGTTAAATTGAACCTTGTCCAATTTAACCCCCAGAAGACTCAAGTTTGCGCGTTTACCACTAAAAAAACCCCATTTGTCGCATCACCGCTCTTCAACACATCACATCACAACACTTCCCTAAAAGCCTCGCCTAGTATCGGAATACTGGGTCTCGAAATCTCGAGCGATTGCCAATTCCGTGGCCATCTGGAGGGCAAAGCCAAATTGGCTTCAAAGAAACTGGGCGTCATTAATAGAGCACGGCAATACTTCAAGCCGGCCCACATTCTAGCGCTGTACAAAGCGCAGGTCCGGCCACACATGGAGTATTGCTGTCATCTCTGGTCTGGCGCACCCCAGTATCAGCTCGATCCATTTGACCGCGTGCAACGCAGAGCAGCGCGAATTGTCGGGGACCCAGTACTCTGTGAACGGCTGGATCACTTGGCGTTGCGTAGAGACGTCGCTTCATTGTGTGTCTTCTACCGCATTTATCACGGGGAGTGTTCCGAAGAGCTGTTTTACCTAATTCCTGCCGCTGAATTCCACCTTCGCACGACACGCCACAAGTTAGGATATCATCCTCATCCTCCCATCTGGATGTGTGGCGGTCCTCCACAGTGCGGTTTACAAGGAGCTTTCTTCCACGTACTACAAAGCTGTGGAATGAACTTCCTTGTGCGGTGTTTCCGGGACGATACGACATGGGTACCTTCAAAAAAAGCGCGTACACCTTCCTTAAAGGCCGGCAACGCTCCTGTGATTCCTCTGGTGTTGCAAGAGAGTATGGGCGGCGGTGATCACTTAACAACAGGTGACCCGTACGCTCATTTGTCCTCCTATTCCATAAAAAAAAAATATAGTATTTGTGTAAACAGATTTTACATCACCGCTTTATAATTGCTGATTTTTAAAGTATTCAATTGGATAGAGTATGTTATCATTAAAAGATAGACACATGACATTGCGGACTTAGAATACATCTGTATAACTATATAAGATACACAATTCCGCCATACATTGTTTTATTATATCTCAAAGAGTTTAGACAGCACTTTCGTTGAAAGCACTCAGACGGCTTATTTTTTTCCGACACCTCCAACAAATAACGTTAATATATACAAAAATGTATAGAAAAACTTAACAAATAATATACGGAAACATTCTTCAAGAACCACTCTATCCATTGGTCTAAACAGCACGAAAATCGGTGTTGTACTTTTTGAGTTTATCGTGAACAGACAGACGCAGCGAAGGACTTATTTTATGATGTGTATAGTGATGATGGTGAGTGTTATTTTTATCAATCACTATTCATTAACCAATAATTAATTTAAATAATTCACTCAGTACAATCAAGCAGTTTTGAAGGAAACAATTACGAACCCTTAGAAATTATTGAAACTAAGATAACATCACAAATGTTTGTGAATGAACAGCTCAAATCTTACAAGTCGCGTACAATAACCGCTATTACTTTTAGTATTTTTCACAAAAGCCACTGTGCAAACAATGTTTTGGACGAGTGGCACTCTATATGGGCTTCGATAAATAACAATATTATGCCTCTTGAGTAGTGAGCATAAAACGTAAACATAATAAAACGATACAAACTATCTATTTTCAGTGTTAGCCATTGAGAGAGAAGTAAACTACAACATTTTATGTATATTATATGGAGCTAAGACTAAGAGACGGAATTAGTATCACAATAATAGAGAAAACCATAGAAAAATATATAGCCTTATCTGTTCTTCGTATAAAATGGAAATGGGCTGGACATATACAAAGAACAAAAAACGAAAGATGGTCCAAAGTAGTAGTTTAACTGGTAATCTATGAATAGAAATGAAATCGAGACAAGCCTAATAAGAGACAGAGCAATGACATATTAGAAACAGCAGGAAAGATGTGGACAAGAATTGCAAGTGACAGGAACGAGTGGAAATTAATGGAGGAGGCTTTTACCGCTAAAGGCGGTCCTTATATTGAAAATAATAAATAACAATACTAATAAAATACTTTTATTTAAAATAGAGTAAATTTACATTTCAATGCAAAGAAAACCCTCTTGATTTATTATTTACTATCTTTTACCCGCGACTTCGTGCGCGCGTAATTCTTACTTTGGGCAGTTTTTTTTTAATATACTCACTTTGCAAATTACACGCATTTTATAAGCTACCAATTATAGAACTTTCATCCCCCTTTTTCATCCCCTGGTCTGAATTTTAAAAGTGCTAAAACAATTAATATTTATTCATAATTTATCAATTACCTAAATACAATGTTCCATGGTGTTATCTTCAATAGTGACGAACTTTCATACAAACTTCCACCCCCATTTCAACCCCGCCAAGCCTTTTATTCGCGATAAAAGATACAAGAAACTCAACGGCCATTCTTTTCAATCAAATAGAGTATTTTATAATGGCTGTAATATACATAACAAAATTAGTTTGTTAGGTGCTTCATCCGTTATATGAATCGTGTTTTGATAAAAAGCGTGTAAAAAGAAGATTGAAATCGCCGGGACTCAGAATGACCATGTGATCCTTTACGTTTTGTTAACGTTTGATTTTTTGCACCCATCAAATGAAATCAAATCAAAATCAGTTTATTCACGTAGGTCACGGAAATTACACTTATGAATGTCAAAAATAATTAAATTATTTTTCTTATTGAATCTACCGCTACTTCGTAAAGGGTTGAGCTAATGAGAAGAAGTAGCAAGAAACTCATTGCTACTCTTTTATATAAAGATTTACATTTACATCGATTTACAAATCATTTCAATTACAATATAATATGTAAAATGATGCAACAATCTATTTTTCACACCAAAAAAACTTGCTTCTTTAAACCACACAATAATTATATTCAAATGAAGTAACACATAAAGGAACTGAAGAAACATGCCGCGGTATATATCAGCATTTTCACTTAGAAAAGTAATTTCATTCACGCTTGTCATTCAAGAGTCGACAATAACATAAACCTAACAACAAAGTGAATTCAACATAACGTTTTATAACTATTCAGATACTTGCTGGATGGAATACGATATTTACGACCAGGGCACGGAAATACAAGGAAATATAATACAAAAATCTCGTAGACATTTGTGTGACTATGTCATATGTATAGAGAAATCAACTTGTTTTTAACCGACTTCAAAAAAGGAGGAGGTTCTCAATTCGTCGGTTTGTTATTTTTTTTATGTTTGTTACCTAAGAACTTTCGATTGGGTGAACGAATTTCGATAATTCTTTTTTTATTTTAAAGCTAGTGCAGCAAGCGGTCCAGACCTGACGATAAGTATGTGCGCGATAATTGTACGAATAACTTTATCACAATAACAACCGAAATAACAATAATCGTAACTAGAATTAGATTGTATACAAATACGCAATTATTTTTATACTTTTTAGTGCATATTATATCTATTGTTTTGGAATAGTGTTTTTGACGTTAGTTGTTTTTTTGTTAAAGATTCAAATACAACTTTTCCGTTTTTTAGCAAATTTATTTTTACAAAAATCATAATTGACTTTATGCTATTTATCTATGTCTGCAAAGTACAAGTACACATTTTTGTGCATAGCATAATAATTTTCAAGACTTATGAGAAGCTTTTTATTTTTGTTAAGCCATTCATAGTCGTTCATATACTGTGACGGCGATATCAGATTAACAAACTCTTCATCGACTTAAATATTCGTGACAAATTTATAAAACGGTCACGTTCGTGTCAAACACGCACATCTCGAGACCCGCACCGGAATCAAAAAATCATACATGCATACGATAGTTTGTAAATATGAAAGATTCCTTTAGTATTTATGGTTTTCTTTTCGTGACTCCGTAATACACAAAATTATTTATTCTTCGCGTACATCAAAGAAAAAGTATTCAAAAATATAATACTAAGTTATTATGTTTGATGAATTGTTAATTAATTGGGTCACTTCGCGCATGGTTCAACTTGATTCTGGGTGATTGCTACCGCCCATCAATGAGTCCCCATGGTAGATTTTTATTTACCTTAAAGCACAGGGGATAGTCACAATCTGGGCCATAAATACAGTAATAACAAAGATTTCGACGTGCGTAAAATTATGATCAAATAATACAGAGTTTTTTTTCTTATGAAAATAAGGGACGAGACGAGCAGAGCGTTCAGCTGATGGTAATTGATATGCCCTATCCTAATGGGCAGATTGCCCATTGATGCATTGTAATCAATGCAGTGCCGCTCAAGATTATTGAAAAACGCAAAAATCCAAAAACACTACAACTGCGCTCGTCACTACGGCTCCCTTCAGACCGAAACGCAGTAATGCTTACACATTACTGCTTCACGGTAGAAATAGGTTCAGTAATTAATATTAACATTATTACAGTAATTAATACACGTGTCATAGAGATATCAATAGACTGGGATATTTATGAGATCACATACGAACTTTAGTTTGAAATTCAAAAAAAAATATCATTAATATAAACCTTACGCATTTGAAAAAGCAGTACATTCTGTATATGCAACAAGATAACTTTCGTTTACAATTGAAAAGCCTGCAAATCCAGGAGAATGATATAGTAAGCTCCAACGTACTTAAAAGTCCTTTAAGAGTTTCTAACTGGCACGACCTATATTTACTATGTGGGAGTGTATATACCAGGCACACTCAGTACTAAACTTCATTAACAACGTTTTCTTAACTGAATAACTCCTAGGTCGACAGAGAAACGCTAAAGACTTTAATATATTAACAGTCTGAGTAGATTCGGTTTTAAAATTTTTACTTCTCTTTATTTAACATTTAATAAACCTTTTCTTTATGAGAATTAAATATCTTACTACATTGTTTTTCTTTACGAAGGCAAACGAGTGAATGAATCACCCAATGCTAAGTGATCACCGCACGCACATTCTCTTGGAGCACAAGATCGTACCCATGTCGTATTATCCTCAGAACACTACGCAAGGAAGGTCACTCCTCAGTTTAAGGTTATAGAGTTTTTGTAAGACTGGAAGAACGCAACAAATGGTTGGAAAAAGATGTTGAGTTAAAATATTTGAATTTGAATTTCCCAGCAGTAATAGAACGCGACCTTATATATTTATGAAGACAAAAAATATAATTGTTAAAATCATAATTTTATTATATATTTCTCGCATTTTATTAGGAAATTGATAGCGACGTAGGTATAGGTTACTTACTGCTCAAAATTACCCTGTTCTGTTGTACAAAATCGCGTTAATATCGGCTGCATTGCCCCGTAACAAAAAACCATATCATATTTTTCCAAACGTTGATAGAATCCGCGATCCTCTAATCGATGGACAAATGTAGATAACCAGGCTAAACGTATCAAATGAATTCATATCAGTGGAATTATTATTAATAAATAACATAATTTTATTATATTTTCCCGGAATCTATTATAAAGTTAATAGCGTACAGTTGCGTTTAAGTTCGACGTTATTTGTGTTAATGAATTACAAATGGCGAGGTTGAGACGAACCACCCAAGTAAAACTTGCTCTATTGCTTCGAAACTATCTACAAGTAAATCAACCGAGATTTCTTACGTCTCCTTGTAAATTTGAAGATTTCTAAACTTGTTTGTCTTGCTAATTGATGTCAAATAAATAAGTGCGGTTGTTTGTAACAAGTTATTACTAGTTACAGTAAGATTTTTGAATATCTACCCAAGATAATAATCACTGACAACACTATCAATACAATGATATTTTTGAAGTTCTCCGAATGTGGGAGTGGAGTGGAGGCTCTTTTGCACAGGATGTCGGGTAGATTATGGGAACCACAACGACACTTATATATGCCGTAAAGCAGTAATGGGTAAGCATTTTTGTGTTTCGGTCTGAAGGGCGCCGTAGCTAGTGAAATTACTGGGCAAATGAGACTCAACATGTGATCTTTCAAGGTACCGAGCGCAGTGTTAGTGCCGCTCAGAATATTTGGGGTTGTTTTTAATGAAAATAAGGGATGAGACGAGCAGGACGTTCAGCTGACGGTAATTGATACGCCCTGCCCATGACAATACAGTGCCCCTCAGGATTTTTGAAAAACCCAATAATTCAGAGCGGCACTACCATTGCGCTCGTCACCTTAAGACATAAGATGTTAAGGGGTTTTTTAAGAAAGCGGCACAAGAGATAAAAGAATGGCACTGCATTGTAATGGGCAGTTCAATTACCATCAACTGATCATCCTGGTCGTCTCGTCCCTAATTGTTATAAAAAAATAAAAATAACGGGTTGCACTCTGGGAGTGGCGGCAGAAGTGAAAACCTGAACAATAACGTTGTGCGTTTTTGAATTTTTTGGAATGGTTCGGGAATAATTCGGATGAATTGCTTTATTTAACAGTATAAAAGTACTAGCATTTATGTGATTAAATACAATATTTATTTATTGCGCTATCGTACACAAAATGATTGTTTATATTACATAAAAAAATTTACACTTCAGAATTATTACAATTATTTTAAAATAAACAGTTTATCTCACAGAAAAATCAACTTTCATCCATAATTTCAACGACTGTCTTACGAATTTTCGATCAAGCCACGTGTCCTGATGCGAGTTTAACATTTTACACCCATCCCAAGAAAAGTGCTCAACGCCGCTAATGAAGTTTTCACTTCACTTATAAAACTAAAAATATTTCAACGGCTGAGATTCATTCCCTCAACCTCGCGGTATTCCGGCTTCGCAATCACAATGATTCAAACACTGGTCCAATGACCGTATGATAATTAAGTTAAAATAGCCGAAGTATAATTAGTTAGAAGTCTTACGAATTTTCGATCAGGTCACGTGTCCTGATGCGAGTTTAACATTTTATACCCATCCCAAGAAAAGTGCTCAACGCCGCCAAAGAAGTAGTATATTATTAATATAGTTGTATTACTTAAAAATAAATAATCTCTGTTTAGTAAAGAACATACGATCAACATGACCTGCCTCGCGATATAAACGAGTTATGGCCACAATAAGTTGAAACAGCATCCTATATTTTAAAAGGATTACGGGGTCTTGAGATTCCCAATTTATCTTCTGAACGACTTCCGCATATGACGCGTCTTTCGGGGCAGACATAATTTCGCGATACCTAAGTAATATGCGGTATACACGGGTATACATATTAACGTATCCGACCCACACGCTCACCACTCATGTTTGCCGTCATTTTTCATTCCGACATGCATATTCAACGTTATAATAAATCATTCAAGCTATAACACCGCCAAACGAAATATCACACAGTGTCCTAGCGTGAACCGACAAAAATATAGCACACAAAAAAGTAAGTATAGAATGATTAGCCAGCCCGTAGTGCTTGATAAATTACCGCATTATTATCACGCAGATGTACAAAAAATTGTTGGCTGTATGGCAAAGTTACCGGCAAGAATATTATTACAACATCCTACATTATTTTGTAGTATTTTCTCATGGATATTTCATTCTGCGTGATTAATAACTGTGAATGAATTCATGACAATTTGACCCATTCGGTTTACAAAATTTGCTGATTGAGGTTATACCTGATAATAAGCCAAGAATATGCAAATTGTTGACTATATCGCTGACAACACTATCAATACTATGATGATTCTGAAGTTATCCGATTGTCAGGCAGCCATGCAAATAAACGCAGTAAACTTTCTACGTCCGAATAAACCAATCGTAAGCAAAATGTCTATTCGTAAACATTTTGCATATCGTCAGGTATAACTTTATACCAAGTTCATTTGTAACGCCGTTGATATATTTTTTTATTTGTTTATTATTTAATCGTTGGGGGAGGCATTTGTCCAGCAGTGGACGTCTTCCGGCTGATGATAATGATGAAGATGATGTTAAACCAGACTGTGATGATGGTTGATTGCTGATGTTTAATATACTTTGTATGCTTTAAAATTTCGAAATAATTACAAAGGAAACAATTTTTAACAGATAACTGAGCATGCTATTATGGTTGGTAAAATATAAATAAATAAATTATAAATAAAAAATAAAGTTTTCCGGCATTTTAATAAATTTTTAGAGTAAATGTTTAAATTCACTTATAATTCTCTCTCTTTCTATCGTAATTTAAATGTTTTAAAAGTACTTATGAAATAGTAGATTATAAATTAAATCAGAAATAAATTTAAAAATATAATAAAAAGCTTTTTTACTATATCCCCTATATTTGTTCGCAACAATATAATATGTTCATATCACCTACTAATTAGGCACAGTACCAAAACCGTTGAAATATGTTAGTAACAAATATGTTGGCCAGTACTTGGCAATAATATCCAAACTACGAAGGATAATACTTAAGGCGCGTTAAAAAACTTCGTCCCAAAAAGTATAAAAGGCCAGAAAAGTTTAACGGGAACGAATGCAGTTCTACATAACCTGGTTAAATCTCCTGTCATATTGTACATCTTAATTATAAATTATATGACACGTTTGTCCGCGATGGACTCCTTAACTAATGAAAGGATTTAAATGGGGATTACTTCGTAAAGTGCTGTTAGGTCCAACTTGAGAGATAGGATACTTTTGATTTCGATTTGGGACCCATAATTATTTTTATTTCCAATATTTGTTTTGTATGGACATTCTTTCTATGAGAAAATTTATTGACGCACGGTTTGACAGTTCTGCTGACAATTTCATTATTACAATAGGGAGAATATTTTACGAAATAATTATTGATGTTATGAAATATTATTGACAATTCATGAAAAAACAGTATTTTATTTATTATGTACGGTACAACGTCTGTAGAGTCAGCTAGTTGTATTATAAGTTCAATTCATACACATTTATCTATTTGTTCTTAATTTAAAAATCTGAGAAGAATGTATACACTTTATGTTACCGTTGCATGTAAGTAAGAATCAAATTACATTACTGGTATAATTACATTCAATAAACACATTCCCGAAGTTTCGATCAACATATTTCATGTGAAGTTCTAATCCCGCATACCTGCGCCATGTATTAGTACCTCGTGACACTGAACATGCGCTGTATTTAGTGCAGTATTAATTATATTATATAACGTTTATGAGCAAATAGATACATTCCCTTGTTCTTGTACTAGATATCAGAATATTTATTATCTCAAAAATAATACAAATTCACTTACAGAGATACTTAAACTAACATGATACACATATTGAGCGGCAAGTCGTAGTATATACTATACATAATTTTAGTCGTAATATTTAAAGTGACAATAAATACCTATTTACAAAGTTACATTTTTTTTTATAATAAAACAACCGACTTCAAAAACACTATTCAAAAATAACAGACATAATATGCAATAAAAAGTATAAAAATAATTGTGTATTCTTATACAATCTAATTAAGTAATCTAATTCTAGTTACGTTTGTAACTACATACATAGTTATAGGTGAGATGTGCTTGAGTTGTGAAGCCCACTGATCATCATATTCGACTACGACAATTACTTGACTATAACTATTTTATGGTAGATGACTTATATATCCGAATAGCATAAATAAGATTCGGCCGAGTTTCGTTAATTTGCTCCTAAGAATTGAAGAGTTCCGTTACTTTGTCATGGATTCCGTAATCAGAACCTTACCTTAATCTCACCAAACTATTTTTGAAGTATATCCTTTCCAATAAAAAAATAATCATCGAAATCGGTTGGCGCGATATTGAGTTATTCGTAAATTTATCATCCACTTCGCTAAACGTATATATAGCAAATTTAAGACTTTTATGGTTTTCTCAAGGATGCCATTGTCAGATCAGGACCAAAATACAAAGGGACCAAACGGGAAGCACCAGCTTTCAAATTAAAAGAGAATTATCAAAATCGGTTGACCCAGTCGAAAGTTTTGAGGTAACAAACATAAAAAAAACGTACCGACGAATTGAGAACCTCCTCGTTTTTTGAAGTTGGTTAATAAATCCTAAGTAGATAGATACATTAATAACGAAACAGGTGGGTAACGTATAAAATAAATGTTTACAGTAATGAATGAAATAGCTACACTATTTTATTATTTGTTATAATGACAGCTATGAGGGTATTTGTTTATTATTATTATTATTAAATAAGGTCTCGTTCATAGTCATAGCCGGAAGCGGTCTAACAAATAAGTTATGAGAAATCTTTCAAAATGTGGTGTTTTTAAAAATATTTAATGATTGTAATTGTACTAATCAATATAAAGATAGATTTTTATGCAATTTACTTGAATTGCATAAGCTGATATGGTTAATATTGTACTAATTGCAAGTACACTACACTAAGTAATTTATAATTAGCGTACACCTTCCTTAAAGGCCGGCAACGCTCCTGTGATTCCTCTGATGTTGCAAGAGAATGTAGGCGGCGGTGATCACTTAACAACACCAGGTGACCCGTACGCTCGTTTGTCCTCCTTTTCCATAAAATAAATAATAAGTAATTGTCATAATCACATAATAGACTGTTATCGCTTTATTAATGGGATTCTGTAATCAAAGGGTTTTCAACAGGGGTGCCACAATGGCTCCACTATTCACCGCTCGTCAAACTGTCAGTCCATCTATTTATCCGCGGGCTCTAAAGCCACAATCATGGCTGCAATAAATAGAACATACTAAAGCTTTGACAGAGTATGCTTCAACAGCAAGTAATTAAAACAAAGATGGTGAATTCACAAATTTTAACAAATCATTAAATAAACATAATTTTGTATCATGTTTCATAATACCCTTAACCCTTCGTGTGCGGGTCTGACTCACACTGTACCACTTCTGCAAGTGCTAAGATTACAAAAATCGTCTAGAATTTCACACACATCAAAATCATTCTATCACGTCATCAAAAATGGCAGCAATCTCGGTTTTTTTTGTGAATTTTAACACAGTCGAATGAGTCTCTCTCTTAATCTAATCTGATACTTTATAGAAAGGTTTTTAAAATATTAACTAAATATTTATTAAAAAAAAAAACAAATTTGAATGGGCTTCATTACCCATTCCCATTTATCAATGCGAGGCTCCTTTACATAGGATGCCGGCATAACTGGGCAAATGAGACTTAACATCTTATGTCTCAAGGTGACGAGCGCAAGAGTAATGACGCACAGAGTTTTTGAGTCTTTTAAGAATCTTGAGCGGCACTGCATTGTAATGGGCACGGTGTATCAATTACCGTCAGCTGAACGTCCTACTCGTCTCATCCCTTACTGTCATAAAAAAAATATACTTTTTTGTAGGAATTTTCTAAGAACTTTTCCTTTTTAAATATTATACTATATTGTATGAGTTTCAACTAACTCCTAAGGATTTTTGCTTCGTAAATAAAATATTCTACTTATTTTTAAAATATTTTTGATGAAGGTGTACTGTAGACTAAATTTAGTGCATCAATGGTGATTGATTGTTCTGTATACAGTGGACACAATGTCTATCATTTAACTTTGAATAGTGAACACGTCCAATGTGGAAAATTTGTGTCACTCAAATCGTAAATTGATTAGTGTCACGCATGCAATTTAATAACTCTACAGAATTGTCACAATCCTGCAGACTTCACGTTTAAAATTTTGTAATTGAAATTGCGGTTGATCCGTTGATATCATTCTGATATGAACTGTCCCAAATTGCGTTTGATTTCAATAACATAAATTGAACGTAAACGAATGATAATTATACATCAAATAAAATAATTAACTAATTAATACCTAATTAACCGAAATCATAATAAATAAATCCAAAGATAAAAAAAATAGAAATTTTTATAATTTCAAACAAACAACTTACGCGGCCGCTAACTTACCTACGAGTTCCGCACGACTACGGCCCGGCGTTGGACAAGTAGAGATGTCAGTGCCTACGCTAGGGAGCGGCTACTATATTTCTTACAGGATGTTCCGAAATGATATTAGGTTTAAATAACTTTATTCTCATTAAGAACTATTGTCACTTACATGAGAAATTAATATTTTACAAATTAAATTAGGTACTTAACAACAATGATTTTGGTAGGTACAGAATGCAATATATAGATATTATGGATAATTGATATATTTATTTGACTTATTTGTGTAAGATTTTGACTATTTGACGTTTCAGTATTTTTTTTTGCATCACTTTACATGTATTTTAATTGAAATGATTTGTAAAACTGCATTCGTATATAGAGTAGAATTAATCGAAGAAGTAATTATAGATCAAGTTAATCATCCAAGTATACTAAGGATTATTGTTATCAAAACAAATACATCAAAGTGTAACGCGGCATTACTATAACGACTTCAATAAATTCAAGTAAGAGTTAGCATACGCAAGTGCTAAAACTTACAGAAAGTTAGTTACGACGCGCTGTTGAAGGTGATTCAGCGAATGTAATCTTAAAGTAATGAGCCGTGACTCTACCTGTGCGTAGTTCGAGCTATTTGTTTGCGAAAACGAGGCCATATCCTCCCAAACTCTTCTTAAATGGCAACATTTAGTAGACGATAGACCATTAGTTACGCAGTTAAAACAAACGTAACAGAAATAATTAATCTCAGTATCGCTAAAATAATATGTTAACGAATAATAACTGGTTCAACAACATTTAGTCAAGATACGACTAATTATGAAGTGCTTTTAAGCCGGTATAGTTTATCCAGCTTCTTTATGTCGGAACTAGGTTAGATGCCTGTTCACTTTTATAAAAAATGTCATGCATAACAAAGTCTTGAAAAAAAATTTAATAGCGCTAGAAACTAGTAGTTGAAAGGCAGCTGGATCTCATAAAGAATTCTTCGTTTCGTTCAATCGCTTTTAGTTCGTTTAAATTTAATTAAACTTGGACAAAGGAACAGAAAGATTTACATAATCATTCGTTCTATACGACACAACTACGTGTGCTCGTGAAATGATCGATTGGAGTGAAACCATTTAGATTAAAACATGGGATCGGGAACAAGTTCAGATGACCTGCAACTGATCCGATCTCGGAAATGTTCACGGCAAATGTTGACACTAATTTCAATGCTTATGTGATCGGAGCAAGAATGATAACATTAGGCAAACGATTTTAACGATTTTGCAAACGGTTTAACTATACAACTTTATAAATTGAATGAATGAAATTTCATTCAATTTATATTTCCAGAAAACATCAAAAAATCTTAAAATTAAACAAGACAAGTCATTACTAAAGAATCAATAATTTAATTTGATTGTTCTAAGGCGTTCATTTTCTTTGTTTATTCCATTCAGCGTACCAAATGCACAACGAAACTGAATATTAGACAATTTTAGTTGTAAAAGATTACGTAACTGCAATTTAAAATTAATTATTTCAGTGAAACTGTTTAGTTAATCTGAAAATTCAGTATTTTCAATGATCAGGTTGAGAACATTACTCATTTGTATAGCTTAAAACTCACTGCAGGCAACTTAGAGGTTGTGATTCAAACATAATTCATAAAAATTGAAGAAATATTTAAAAATTTAATGGAAAGTTTCATTTAAGTATTACGTTTTTGCTCTTACCATTATGAATAAAGACTTGTTCGAACTAGGTTGGTATTTAAGTCAAGTAGCGAGTAATTTATTAAAAATAATTTAGTCCAGTATGTTTAGAAAATATTTGGTCGAATCAATGTATTTCGTTCCTCTTCTCTGGCAAGTGACGCTTCCATCTGATACATTTATAGATATGAGTTTCTTGCTACTTCTTCTCATTAGCTCAACCCTTTACGAAGTAGTGGTAGATTCAATAATAAAAATATTTTTTTTTCACATTCATAAGTGTCATTTCCGTGACCTACGTGAATAAACTGATTTTGATTTGATTTGATTTGATTATATATATAAATATATAATCGTTAATGTAATGCTCACATAATACCTTTTTTATTTACAGTGTGTATGTAATAAGCAACTCCTGTACTATATAACTCTTTTTTTTATTAATGTCGCTCTAGATGTTCATTTAAAGGAGTGGCAACGAGTTTCTTGTTACTTCTTCTGATTATAACTTAAACTTTCAGAAGTTTTTGCAAATGGTAAAATATACCTATATCTTTTGTCATTTGTATAATTTCTTGGACCTTAATGAAAAAATTGATATTGTTTTGTACTGTACATAATGCGAAAATTTTTAGGCAGTAACAAGTGGTTTAGCTACTGTAATACTCACTAGACTAGAACACTACTCTGATCTAAACAAGCCTTAAGTGTTTCTAGATATAGAACGTAATAATAATTGAACAACTCCTGATGACTCCTGATCCCTACGCTACTTTGTACCTACATCAAATAAAAAGAAGTGCTCAGCACCACACAGCGAAAACTAACATTAGTTTCAATCAAAACCCTCAAAATGAAGTGTTCATTTTTAAACAAATTTTCACTTGGAAAAGGCTTTAAAAGTATAATATAATATATTCTATATCAATTTAAATAGTCTACATTTACTGAAGAATAATATTCCTTATCTAATATTTGTTGTACAGCGAGTAAAGTTAAGCAGGCACAAACATTTAAACAAAGTTAACCAGTTTTAATTGGAACGCCCGCTTTGCTCCGACTGATACACGAAATAAGCGGTTGGGTACTGGTAAGGAAACATCCGCCTTGGCTTTCTTCTAACTTAATTACGTCAAACCACAGTCATTCTAGGTTCAGCCGAGACTTAAAGTCTTACGAGCTCATTGAATAACTCAAATGAAACTTTATATTACGACGGATTCTTACTAGGTTAGTCTTTATGATAATAAATGATTGTAAAAATATATAAAAATACTAGTGGACCCAACAGACGTTGTCCTGTACACACGTCAAAAATCGGTCCAGCCGTTAGGAGTTCACTAACATACTCATGAGCTGCAGAATTATATTATATGGACGGAATTGAGAATCTAAACCAATCTCAAATTCACTGACACAAACAAAAAAATCATCAAAATCGGTCCAGCCGTTTAAGAGGGAGTTTAATTGTGAATCTAAACCATTCTCAAATCCACCTGAAGACACACAACAATCTCAAATTCACTGGAACACACAAAAATATCATCAAAATCGGTCCAGCCGTTTAGGAGGTAGTTCAGTGACATACACACGCACACAAGAAATATACATATAAAGATATGATAAGTATAACATGTGTCTGAATAACACAGCATCTAACCCATATGAAATCAATGTAAATTTAAATGATTTATGACTTTTTTTACCATAGTAATATATCAGGCATACGTATCAAAAATGTTCAATGCACCCTTGTGCGTTTTCCTTTCTGAAAGCCTAGATGGAGTTGATTTTTTTAATTACTATGCAGCTATCTACACTTTGGTACGAGAGTCAGTACTATGTCTCCTCTGCGTGACGCTTTTCTTAGTTTATAGCTATGCAACATTCAAATAAATATATATATATGCTCTCATTTATTATTTGTGCATGATCAAACTCAAAAATTAAATGTACACACTTAATCAAAAATACATTTCACTGCGTATTATAAACATTTAATGCATTGTAGAGCTTGCTATCATTATAAAACGTTTCACAGATTCATAGGCTTAACACTTTCATTATAATTAATGGTACCGCATCAACGCACAATATTCACTGTCATTGGACACAGATTAATTATGTAAATTTGGTTTGGGCTGCAACAGCCGATAGCTCGCGAAGTGCTTACAAACGACACAACGCAAAATCGGCGACATCACTCAATCACTTCATACTTTGTTCCACTTCTAAAAGTACCCTCTAAATCAATCTTGCAATTATTGTCGCAATCTCAAATTTATATATAGGTGTATTACCTGAGAGTTAGTGTCATATATACATTTATATACATACATGAAGCGAAGAACTCTGTAGCTTTTTTAGAGATGCATAAGTTTTGACATAGTGAAAGTTGCAAAACAGAAAAAGTGCAGACAGCTAAAGAAAATGAATTTCATCGTGGAGTGTTTTAAAAATTATTATTAATCAAAAAGAGCCATTATGTCAAATGGATAAAATTCAGTTTGTACTGAACAGTTTTGTAACTAAGGCTATTTTTCTCGGCTATTGATAAATAAAAAACATTACTTCATCATTACTACTTAAAAAAAAATGTTTACTATAATCATAATGGATCTTATAGCCATATGCAATCATTCGTATCTTAAACCATTAAGTCGTTATATAATTATTAACAGAACCAACATTATTGAGGGTATTTGCATATTTAACATATTATACTGAGCAATCTATTTCCGTATTATTCACTGAAATTATAATACAATTGACACGTTACAACAATAATAATTAATCTATCAAATAATCCTATTCAATTATGAGTATATCAATTTTACCATACAATTATTATGTGGTCAATAGTACAATGGTGACGTAATTCATAGTTATAATAAAATACAGCTATACGAGCACCTATAGCATATTATAATCTAGCGTCCGCATCTGCGTTGGGTCGAATGGAATTAATTCTGACATTCCAGAGGTCGCCGACGGAATGTTTCCTAAATTGAGGTGACCAATCAAGGGTCCATTGTAATTTCGAATGTACGTTAGACTCGAAATCGTCTACGTAAGAATTTTCAGCCAGCTTAGTATGTATACAATACCAACTTTAAGCTTTGCTACATCATTGAGTATTTTGTTATAATGTAAGCCTCAATCGTACTTAGCTATTGTACAAGCATTTTGTATACAACTATTTTTTAAATTACTAATACCTCTATGATTTTGTCTTGAACATAGATTACTATGATTACTTGTACGTCTAGATAGACTGTGACAGCTGTGAAAACGTCGAAAAAATTGAGGTTGACAGTTAACCTCTATTTTCAGCAATGCACGCACTCGTAATAAACCTGGCCTGCTCTCATCGGTTCTCTAGCAGCAAGAGGCTCTGTCTAGACGTATAAATTATCTAAGATTGACTATATGACGTTTGAGTATTTCTGTTGCATAACTTTATAAATTATTATAAACGATGAATCAATGAGTTTCTTCCCACTTCTTCTCATTAAAGTATAAAGTATTCCAAAGTGGTAGTAACTAGTAAAAAGAAAAAACTTATGACATATCATAATTGTCATTTCTTTGACCTACATTAAAAAAGCCCTATTTCAGTCCCTATGCAAGTTTCATACTTTCATGTATGAAAATTGCATAGGGACTGAAATCGAGATATACTGGCATTTTGGCTGTAGCGATACTTATATTATATAAGTTTATATCCTACTTATCTTAATATATATAAATTACGTGACACGTTGTTTGTCCGCGATGGACTCCTAAACTAATGAACGGATTTTAATGGGGATTACTTCATGCTATAGCTGCTATACTGCAGTTTAGTCCAACTTGAGAGATAGGATACTTTTTATTTCGATTTGCGACCTATAATTATTTTTATTTCGAATATTTGTTTTGTATGGACATATTTTCTGTGAGAGAATTTATTGACGCAAGGTTTGATAGTTCTGCTGTGAAACAATTTCATTATAACAACAGGGAGCATTTCTTACGAAATAAATCTTGATGTTTTTAAATATTATTAGCAAATTCCTATAAAATAGTATTTTTTTTATTATCTACAGAACAACGTCTGTCGGGTCAGCTAGTAGATATATATCTCGGAGATTCATTTGGATTTAAAATCGAGCGTCACGGTGTTGGTATCCACCATGTTGTTTTAAGTCGATCAGTGCGCACAACCGGCGCAGGCGCTAGCTTGAAGCCGACTGAGACTTCTCAATGAGCGCTCTACTGATGGACAATAATAACTAACTTCAATCACGTCACCGACAGTGACGTACACAGTGAAAACTTCAAACACACTTTGAAAGATGACATTCGCCATCAGTTCAGCCCAATACACAGAGTAGAATATAATCATACAGGCCATATTACTTTTATATTCTAATTCTCCGATATATATAAAAAGGTAAACACCAACCATGAGTCAGAGCTGGCTTATTTTTATATAATTGAGATGACTAATTGAACAAAGAGAAAATATTTGCTATCGCGATAAGAAAATACCTCCGTTTGATACAATCAAAACAGCCAAACCAATAAAAGTAAGGTAAATCTTCGCTGGCCTGGCTTCGTGTGAGTACTTCAGCTCCACTTGAAACCTGAGTGTAAGCCGCAGTAAAGTAAAACACGACCAGTCTTAAGTGCTCACATTTTATCAAAGGAAACATTTTCACAAAAATATAATGTAAATCATAATAGTCTCGGCATAGCATTACAAATAATAAATGCATTAATGAATTATTTTACAAAAAAAAAACTCTTGTTGAAACAAAAGATATATTGTTCTAAGGAAGTACTTGTTGAGATACTTTGTTTTTATTTTCTATTTTTTTATCAATTTAATTTATTGAATTAGGTGTTACTTTGCGGTAATCCATAATTATACAAATGATTTAAGTTTTCTTTAGTGTTTTTGTCTTTCTGGCACGAGACTACTACTACAGATTTTGGCGAGACAACACGTCCTGAGGATGCCTCGTGTAGAGGCGAAACACGTGTCGTATTGTTTAAAAATAAATATTGGCGAAATTAACACTAAAGAAAACTTAAATCATTTGTACAATTTAATTTGTGTAGTATATAATGTTTTTTCATTTACTTCAAAAGTACTATCACAGTAAGTGAATTTATAATTTTGAGATAATTAAAGTTTCTGGATCCTGATAAAAAATTTACTTTCCATTAGAATTATTAGCAAAACTGGAAATGATGAACTTGCACATTGTGGTAAATATTTTAAGTGTCCACAATATTAACTTTACATACGCTGAATTACCTAGATATGTACCATTAAAGCCTTTTCACAAATCTATGTATTTCATATGCTAATTTACCAAATATCATGTAATTTGAATTACAAACAGTTTGCTTAAAATAACTTATCTAATGAAAAATAACCAAAAATATTTTAGTATAACACGCTTCACCTTAAAAAATATTTTTTGTTAATGTTTATTAATTTAAAAAACATTGTAGAACTTTAATCGTTATAATAGTTTATTCGTTTTCCCTGTTCTTGTAATGAATGTCACAGCAGAACTGTCAAACTGTGCGTCAACAACTTATTTCATAGAATTATTCATAGAGAAATATAATATTAAATCAAAAAATATTATGTATCGCGAATCAAAAAACAAACTATCCTATCTGACAAGTTAGATCAAACTATATAGTGTGCAAATTTTTATTAAAATCGGTTCAGTCATTAAAGGCATAAAAAGACATAAAAGGCATTTATTTTCTCAAAATTGATTCCTTTAGAATTCTTTTTGATGTCGTTACGGTTAAAACTTAGTATCCCTTAGCACGAATTTGGATGTAAAAAATATTGTAGTTGATAGAGCTTTAGTCCACAATTACAGTGATACCACTCTTATTACAAGGTAATGCACCGTTTTCGAGAAAATAACGAAAAAAAATCTAACCTAAAACAGATAAATCACGTAAATAAACACTACTGACATCGCGGCGGGAGTCTAGAAACTGTCATAAAATGGTTTTGGTGTCTTCCTAAAATATTTGGACAGAGCAAAGGGTTTAAGCCCATACAGCCATAAATTGTATGAAAAACAGTGAAATGAAATGTAAAAAATAGTCTATGACATATTAGACGGCTTTATCAATAATTATTTTTAGATAAAAGGAAAACATTTATAAAAGGGTTTATTGTTCATGTTCATCACATTCACAAACATCTATCGCCGCTGTCGCGGCACGCTACGCTCGGCTCGTGCATTGTTTTAACTGTTCTAACATAACTTAACCTAACCAATTTTAATCAATTGTAGTTGATACAGCTTTGGTCCACGATTATAGTGCTACCACACTTATTAACAACGTAATACACAGTTTTTATGAAAACCCAAAATAAAAGTATATACTTTAACCCTTAAAGCGGACAAACAAGATGGCACGTAACTTTTATATATCAAGATTACCATATTCTGCCGACCCACTCCTTACCACGCAGCAACATCAAACATACGCACAGTACAACCATTTCAGGGATATTACGACTAGAACATCCCTATTGATGTACCGGTGCCCGCAGCTCGTCCTCATTGTTCCAAGTACAATGATGAACAATACTGATTGATCAATCAAGAAAAAAATTGGTCTTGTGTTATTCTTACCTTCTCTTAACAACAGAACTATTATGTGAAAGTTTTATATTATTGTTCTCAAATATTGTATTCGTAAGTTTTGCAAGGAACTCTTATCTTTTGTATCTGAAGGTGAGCGCTATTGTCTCCGAAACAGCATTTGCTTAGGAATAAGTATTGCTCCTTATTGTTTTCGTTTGTTTGTAAAATTTTCTTTCTTTTGTTCGAAAGTTAAGATAAAATCATGGAAATTTAACTTGATTTTGTGAGTATCTATTTTTATTATTATTAGACTACGATTAACTGGAAACGGTGCTCTATAATAATACACATCATCAGCAGTCTGGCTCAGGGTTGTGGGTTCGATTTCCGCTGTGGACATTACATATATAAATAACTTTTTTTGTAAAAAATAAGGGACGAGACGAGCAGGACGTTCAGCTGATGGTAATTGATACGCCCTGCCCATTACAATGCAATGCCGTTCAGGATTCTTGAAAAACCCCAAAAATTCTGAGTGGCACTACAACTGCCTCACCTTGAGACATAAGATGTTAAGTCTCATTTGCCCAGTAATTTCACTAGCTACGGCGCCCTTCAGACCGAAACACAGGAATGCTTACACATTACTGCTTTACGGCAGAAATAGGCGCCGTTGTGGTACCCATAATCTAGCCGGCATACTGTGCAAAGGAGCCTCCCACTGGTTTATCTATGTGAGTATATATATTCATCATGTCAAAGCAAACCGAAGTACGGTTGGTGCTGTGGCTGCTCCTTTGACTGCCGGAGACAGCAAACGTCGCCAATATGTCAATCTCAGTGAGTCTTACGTCTTTGTTCCGTTTGGTGTCGGGACACTTGGCTCTTGGGGCCCAGAGTCGCGGAGAAGCGAGCAAGAGGATCAATCTAACAATCCAACGAGGAAATACCAGCCAGTAGTCTTGGTAAACTTCCTCGTAATGATAGTTTTAACTTCATGTTAAGTATTGTAACTATAGTTATAAGCATTTTTTGACTTGAATTAATGATGTCAAATATCCTGTTAATCGTCTTAAGTTAGTCTTAAGTTATTACTAAATAAGAAAATGAAACACCTTCCGACTGTAGAAAATACACTTTTTTTTAATGTAATTCGTATTTTTCAGAAACTGAGTGTATATGTTGTTATTGGAGTATAATACCGGATGGGAGGAATCTTTAGTAATTAAATTCCGCTGAGTCCCAAATGCAGCGTTCATAAAAGTAAAGGCCCGCGTGAGGATGAAATCTTTAGGACTTAGTTTGTGATTATACCCGATATTCGAAATTGAAATCAAAACTTGAGTGATTGTTCTTTTTCACGATATAATTGGCGATGATCATATCCAAATTCAAATTCACACACAGACAGACACACAAACCAAAGCTTAACTTAACAAGCACTTGGACGGTTGGCTAAGTTGGTAAGAGCGCTCAGATGGAATCCGAGAGGTGCAGGTTTCAGTCCCGCAATGTCCATGATATTTGGTACAAACTAATTTTTTTTATTCACAGCTATGTTGTATAAGGTTTCTTCTTTTTTTTTATAGAATAGGAGGACAAACGAGCGTACGGGTCACCTGGTGTTAAGTAATCACCGCCGCCCACATTATCTTGTAGCACCAGAGCAATCACAAGAGCGTTGCCGGCCTTTAAGGAAGGTGTACGCGCTTTTTTTGAAGGTACCCATATCGTATCGTCCCGGAAACACCGCACAAGGAAGCTCATTCCACATCTTTGTAGTACGTGGAAGAAAGCTCCTAGAAAACCGCGCTGTGGAGGACCACCACACATCCAGATGGTGGGGATGATATCCTAACTTGTGGCGTGTCGTGCAAAGGTGGAATTCGGCGGCGGGAATCAGGTTGAACAGCTCTTCGGAACACTCCCCGTGAAAAATGCAGTAGAAGACACACAATGAAGCGACGTCTCTACGCAACGCCAAGTGATCTAGCCGTTCACAGAGCACTGGGTCCCCGATCTTCGATTCGTCTTCGATTGTTTCATTCACCGTAAGAGCATGGAATAACGAAGGTATGGATTTGGAGAACCGAAAAAAAATCGATACGTGGCGAGCAGGGAATGAATCCCTGCTGCTTGAATAAAAGGCAACTGCAGTAACCTTTGGACCCACTCTTTCAATAAAAAAAAAATCAGCGGGAGTTCGACTTGAGACACGATAAAGATTTATATAGTGTGAGAAACAGCGTAGTTCATTTAATATTGTGTTGGTACAATACACGATATCAATCATGGCGTGTTAGACACGTAGTGGCATTCGACTACGCCGTAGCAAGCTACGTACCCATTCATCACACTTCGAGCGTTCTTAAGTGCTTTAGCGTTCGTCTTGGACAACTCCTTATATTCTACCCGTCCACTTCATAAACACACTTCAAGTAAATTGATTACTTTATGGTCATTGCCCACATAGTACCTATAATAACTGAAATGTGGCCATAATTCTAAACTTGTCCATACATAATATCAGATTTTCGCATCTTTTATCCCCTCCGATGGTGACACCGCGACAATTGATGGTAGGTGGGACACGTTCTTGATACACTTGTCTGTTAACTTAGGTGCTCGATCTCGTAAAAAGCAAATCCAAGAACAAAACACTAAATAATAATTCCGTTTTAAGTTTTTGATTTACAAATCCGTACATTATAGGAATCCCTACAGAACATCGATCGATCGGTTATTTTTTAATATTTATAAAACGGCATTAAACATATTATTATTATACGCTAAGAGATCTGATTCTTGACGTATAACAATATGACTATGGCGTAGCGTAATGCGATATCATCTTGATCCTATTCAAAATATCATGTATCATAATCATGCTGTGAGAGCTATCTACATAATATTTTAAAATAAGCAGTATATGAATACAAAAGAATACATAACCTGACCTCGTAATAACTACTGCAACTGACTATTTATAGCGAAGTAAGAACTAGTATACAAGTTTCATAGCAATGAAAGCAATGCCGCTTAACAGTCACATTCTAACTTAAGTTCGGAAAGCCACAGTTTGTTGATGTGACTTTACCGAGCCTGCGATATCTCACCGCTGAATAATGGCAAAGTAAAACAATTTACAAGCAGGAGATACAAAGTCGAACGAATGACATGATAATGTCAGCGGCTATAAATGTTATCCAGTCAGAATTCAAATATATATTTATAATAATTCAATTTATCATATTCATATTATATTATTTATAAGCCAAAAGCGACTATGAACTAGAACAGCATAATATTTTTATTAAAAGGAGGCGTTACCGCCCGCTTCGCTGGGCTAATTTTAAAAGGAAATAATTTATATAATAAGTAGCCATAAACCATCTAGGATAAATTTCGCATCGAATGGTGGTAGTTTCATGTCGATACGATTAGTGGTTTAGGCGTGAAAGAGCCTCAAACAATGACCATTTTCATTATATATATATATATATATAGATTTGAGAACCCAGTGATAAAGTTAAGAAAACATTAAAGTTTTTATTAATATTATATCCTCTTTCTATTATATTCTATTCTCTCTACTATGGCTCCTGTGGAAGGTATACCACAAGTTTGCGAATGTCACGTTCAGGTAGATTACTTACAGCCAACAAAATTTAGAGAGTATAGAAAACAGAATGGATACGTCAATTAAAAGGAAAACAAATAATAGTTCAATAGTATGTGAGAAAATTTCTAATACTAAGTAAATAAAGAACCTACAAGAAAAAAATAAGAAGAAAGAAAAGAAAAAATCATTAATAATTATATTATTTCAAAAGTTTAATTAAAAACATTTCACTACATATCTAACGGTAAAGGAAAAATATCTTCAAACCAAATGACTTTTATTTAAAATACTCCGTCTTGTATCTCGATCAGTGCACAACTTTCATTTAATTGCAATTCAGAGTTCAGAGTTGCCAAACGATGGCCACATAAGCTGGCTCACCACCCTCCTCTGTCCAGGCTTAGATCATGTAACCGCTGCCTCCCGACTAGGCACTACAAATATTCCGTTACACTGGATGCGATACAATTCTTATCATTAACGAATTTCTGTTTCCCAATTAGCATGAAAATTTAATGCGTCGAAACTTAGGGCCGCAGGTGACACGTAATGGGAAAACGCATTAAGACTTTTGCGGAAACCACGCAAATGAGACTGGAAATAAAATGTACTAATGATCTCTTCGTCCGCTATATCCACCGAACTGATAACATTTAGGTACTGTTTGGTATTGTGGAAATATTGAAGTAAACTGCTTCACCACTTTACTTCCACGTACAGCAAAGATACGACATGGATTCCTTGAAGGCTGACAACGCTCTTGAGATTCCTCTAGTGTTGCAAAAGAATGGGGGCGGTGGTGATCACTTATTATTATTATTGGGAAGATGAGCAATTAACTCTGTAGATCTATTGTGCCCCCTAACATGTGCTCGGACGCACACCATAGCGATGACTATGCTCGTTGTGCGATGTGTGATGTAGGTGATCACTTACGCGTACGATTGTTTTTTCTCCTCTTTCATAAATAAACGTACGATTTGTGACTCCAAAGTAATGGAGTCGATCATCAACCGCCAGCTCTTGGGATACCTAGAGGGGCACCAGCTGATCAGCGACTGCCAGTACGGTTTCCGTCAGGGTCGCTCTGCTGGTGATCTTCTTGCGTACCTCAGCCATAAATGGGCGCAAGCGGTTGAGTCGAAGGGAGAGGCGTTGGCGGTGAGTTTGGACATAGCGAAGGCCTTTGATCGGGTGTGGCATAAAGCGCTTATAGCGAAACTGCCATCCTATGGGCTTCCCGAGAAGTTGTGCAAATGGGTCACTAGCTTTTTGGCTGATCGGAGCATCAAGGTTGTTATCAACGGTGCATGCTCCGACTTAAAACCCATAAACTCTGGTGTCCCGCAAGGCTGTGTGCTATCCCCTACGCTGTTTCTTCTGCATATCAATGATATGCTGCAAATCAGCAATATTCATTGCTATGCAGACGACAGCACGGGGTATGCTTCCTACACCGGCCGTGCCAACATGTCCCGGGATAGCGTCGACGAGAACCGGATCAAACTTGTGTCTGAAATCGAGACTATGCTTTGCAAAGTCTCGGAATGGGGCCGACAAAATTTAGTCCAATTCAACCCCAAGAAGACACAAGTTTGTGCGTTCACCACTAAAAAGTCTCCCTTTGTCGTATCCCCTCGATTCGAGATCACTCCTCTAACTGCCACAGCCTGTATTGGCATACTTGGCGTCGATATATCGAGCGACGTTCAGTTCCGTGGTCACTTGGAAGAGAAGGCCAAACTGGCCTCTAAAAAGCTTGGTGTACTCAGTAAGGCGAGACAGAACTTCACTAAAAGCCACTGCCTGCAACTTTATAAGGCGCAAATTCGGCCTCACATGGCGTACTGTTCTCACCTCTGGGCGGGTGCTCCCCAGTGCCAGCTTCTTCCATTTGACCGCATACAACGAAGAGCGGCTCGAATCATCGACGATCAAGTCATCTCCGATCGATAGCATTGCGTAGAGATGTGGGTTCTCTCTGCCTCTTCTACCGCATTTATCACGGGGAGTTCTCAGAGGAGTTCGGGTTGATTCCAGCGGCCGAATTCCACCATCGGACATTACGTGCAAAGTACCATCCGCATCACGTAGACGTCTGGCATTCCACAACCGCGCGTTTTCTTCGAAATTTCTTGCCTCGCACAGCCACTTTGTGGAATCAACTACCGGCAGCATCTTCCCGAACAGATACGACTTCAAGAAAAAAGCATACTCCCACCTTAAAGGCCGGCAACGCATTTCTTGACACACCTGTTGTTGCGGATGTCCATGGGCGGTTGCCTCACCTCTCCCCATCCCGTGAGCCTCTTGCCCGTTTGCCCCCTCTCATATAAAAAAAAAAGTTTTTTTTGACGAATAAACCTAAATCTACAAAAATAAATCCTCTGACGGTCTTAGCTCATTGTGCATCAATTTGCTAATGTTTTTTGTAAGTTCACTGTTGATCTCTGTGTTGTCCGTATATGAAATGAAAAAATTGTTTCAATAACCATTTGAATTTATTGATTGCAGACAAACGTTGCAATTGGTGCAGTAAAAATATCACCAGAGTAACAAAACCATTACGGAACTATAAATTGAACAAGCCGCGTCTGTATTTTGTACTTCGGCCAAAATTCACGATAGCATTCAACATTGCCTGCGAATGTAAAACCTATCACTTGTGCATGTGAAAAAAATCATAATAATATTTTTTGGAAAGGCTATTATGAAGTTTATTCAATATTAGAGTTAATTCAATTGTTACATATCTTTGAGAAGAGATTTTTTAAATTTGTAGTGGAAAGAACTTCTTTTACGCATATGAATTGTCTGTTTAGTTGCGTCAGCCGTAGCATAGTCACTACACTACATATTATAAAACTAAGTCCTCTACCGCGTCTGTGTGTCTACTGCACCAATTTTCATTCTGTTATCACCAATGCGTGGATCTCAAGGAAGGTTTTAGTATATGTTTGTATAAATAAACGATATTTGCTGGAGGTGTAGGAAAAAAAATGCTATTCACAGAACAGCGTAGGGTCAGCTAGTTAAGATATGAAAATCTAATCTTCCTTTTTTATGGTATTTAAAAAGTATATAGTGTTATATTTTGTGCGACGGGGACGGTCTGGAATCTATCATGGATTTTTTATAAATTTATTACAAAATGAATATTTTGCCTAAAATCTAAATAGAAAGTTTTGCTTTTTATTATTGAATTTATAATTGTAAACTACAGAAAATGAAAAGTCAATATGTAAAAAAAAAGTTGCACACATGATTATCAGGAATGAAATTGATTTTAGTTGAAAATACGTATGTATCCATGCCTACTCTGTGGTTTAAATAAATAAAATATCAATATCAACTTCCATATGGAATTGAAGAAAAAGCTTGTACTTCGTTACTCACAGTGGTTTCGTTATTACAGTCAACTAACTATAAACATTGCTACAATATATTCAAATATTCAAAATATATTTATTTTCTCTCACAATCACATAGTACACAGTTACTTATCTATATATGGACATTGTTTAAATTGTAGATACCTATGCTGCAAGTCACCGGGCCCCCAAAGCATAAGGTCATAATAATGGAAACGATATACAAAAAATAAATATATTATAATAAATCTGAATTGAATAAAGACAATTTAATTAAATTACAAAAAAAATATTGAAGTAGGCGTCACTTTGCGGAAATCCATAATTATCCAAATGATTTGAGTTTTCTTTAGTGTAATTCCGCCAATATTTATGTTTATACAATTCGACACGTGTTTCGCCTATACACGAGGCATCCTCAGGACTTGTTGTCTTGCCAAAATCTGGCACTAGACTCATGTAGAGTAGAGTACACACACGTGAACAGGCGAAACACGTATCGAATTGTTTAAAAATAAATATTGGCGGAATTAACACTAAAGAAAATTCAAATCATTTGGATAATAAAATTACAATGCAAATATAGCATGTGTATAATATGCATGTTAAATAAAAATTGAAATATGCTAAGTTCTTCTTATCCATTGTTCTATCGTTCTAGAATTAATAGGAAGGCGGTGTTTTACGCGATGGCTCGTAACAACATGCTTCGCTTGGCAGAAACGAATCGACAAATTTGATAGAGAATACAAATAGAAAATCGAACTGTTAGGTATTCGTTTGCAGCGCCTTTCCAGAACATTCAATTCGATATTTTCGCATTTCTTCAATAACAAATAACTACGTATACAGGATGTTTTATTTATTTGTCTAGTTTTGTTTTATTTATGAAAATAAGGGACGAGACGAGCAGGACGTTCAGCTGATGATAATTGAAACGCCCAGGAAATTACAATACTGCACCGTTCAGGATTCTTGAGAAACCCAAATATTCTTAGCGGCACTACAATTGCGCTCGTCACCTTGAGACATGAGATGTTAAATCTCATTTGCCCAATAATTTCACTAGCTACGGCGCCCTTCAGACCGAAACACAATAATGTTTATACATAACTGCTTCACGATAAAAATAAGTGCCGTTGTATAACCCATAATCTAGCCGGCATGCTGTGCAAAGGAGCCTCCCACTGGTTGGTGGTAATAGCTAAAGACCAGGCGATTATTCCGTAATTTTTACAGATATCATAAAAAATTTAACCTGATATCGAAAATACGTTATCTAATCAGTAAAATGAGCACAATTTTTTTTTCCACATTCTCTCGCAACACCAGAGGAATCACAGGAGCGTTGCCGGCCTATAAGGAAGGAGTTCGCGCTTTTTTTGAAGGTACCCATGTCGTATCGTCCCGGAAACACCGCATAAGGAAGTTCATTCCACAGCTTTGAGATTAAATGAGTTAATAATATATGTGTTACAACATTCAATAAACACTAATTTGAGTGGTACTATTATAATAGTTTATTAATCATAACTTTGTATAGTTTCACGTATTGAACATTATTGTAACTAGTGAAAATTTTGCTTTAGATATCTTATCATTATATGTTTAATTGAGTAGTTATTCGTCACATTGTAGTCGATTGTAAAAGATACAAAGTGACTAGCTAGAAACTTGTGGAAATGACTAATCCTGAGGTTTTCCTAGTGTACGAAGGTGTCACATGGCTGGATAGCTTTGTCTACAGGTGTGTGTTGAGGTTGCTTTGAACTCCGAACCAAACCGTCAGAGGAAATTTTCACAGAGTTTTGGGAATACAGATTGATAAATATCTCAACTGCACTAGTCATATTGACAAAGTTTATAACAAAATTAATCGTTTTGTCTACGTACATATTTAATAGGTTAAGAAGAATTGGGTCACACAAGCTATCCCTTAAGGCCTATAATGGATACGTTGCATCAGTTTTACTCTATGGACTGCAAATATGGGGTAATGGTTCATATGTTCAGCGAGTTTTTGTTGCCAGAAAAAAAAAATTATGTGAAATAGTAAGGCCACGGCACTCTTACAAAACGCTCTTTAAAAACATAATCTGCTAAATCCACCATGTATGTACATTTTGGAGGCTTGCAAATTTGTGCGTAACCACAGATATCTTTTTTCACAGATATAATTTTGGTCTTGAATTATTTGTAGAAGTCCAGAGAAGGTTTAAAAGGTGAATAAATAGGAAAATGCTGCT
>CATIXQ010000031.1:1155622-1177712 GCA_949711755.1 Leptidea juvernica
GACCAGACAAGTAATTTAACTAACATCCGGAATCCGATGATAAGCTCTGCCGAACGCTGCTGTTGACATTTCAAGGAAAACTTAATGAAAATTACAAATTTCCTTTAAGATCTCTAAGCTCGTTACGTTGAGTCAGACTGTTAATTATTTTTCCCAACAGTGATTTGCAGAATCAGACTCGTTATCCTGATGAAAATTGACAGTGTTGCCAGAGAGAAACAGTGACAAATTGTATATCTATCTGAAATTACGATCAAGGTCGAATACAGTACCGAGTAATTTCTGATATAGAACTTTGACCTTGTCTCGATGGTATCATCTCAATCTAAGGAAGCAAATAATATTAAATACTAGTTAAAACCTCACCACGCTCCACTGTGGCTTATGTGTGTAGTGTGTAGTTAGTGTAAAAAAATGCTCCTATATGTAATAGTAAATATATTACAACTTTTCAAAACGATCGGTTAAGAACTGAGGGAGATTTGCAATTTTGGATAAATGAAAATTATTTTTTTATATATTTACGGTAAGAGAGGTGAGATACATTGGGATGATTATTATTATCTTTTAATATATGTAAATTAAGATCAAATGTTTGTTCGTAAATGAAAACATAAAGTTTTTGCTAAAGGCATAATATATATGTTTACACGATTATAAGTACATTGTATTTATCTGTTTATTATAGATGTAAACTCAAATAATTCATATCAAATGTATTCACTTTCGCGGAATATGCTATGAATTTCAGGTTCATTTCCCAGGAATACTGGTTGTACGATAGCGTGCTGTTAAATTTTAATCAGTAGTTAATGAGCACGTGTCACCAATCAATTTCACGCGGTTTCCGAGAACGCTGGTAGCACTCAGTATATTTCAATAATAAATTTCATATGAATAACTTGCAAGCACACAGGGCTGAAGTGGAAGTGAGCAATTTAAATGCGTGACCCGCCATTAGGCGAGCGGCCTGGGGTGTTCCCAGGGCAGTGGGGTGTTCCCAGGGCCGTGGGCTGCGGGCCTGATCGAGCTACATAATGGGCTCGCATAATCGGCCTGTTAAACTAACCCCCCAAACGCAGGTTTGCTCATTTACTTTTATCGTTTAATAGATTCAGAACGCAACCTTTGCCGATCGCTTCGAACATCTTAATACACTAAGAACGACTATAAAACTGGTACTTACGAGATTTTGTAGACTCTCTTATATTATATTTGTTGACTTACCTGTAACAAACAGAATGTGGTTAGTAAATGAGAAATTTATATTACACATAATAGTATGAAGAATATATTTTATAATTTTAATAACGGGCGTAAAAGTAACTTGATGACGAGTGATCTCCTTACTCATCTGTTGAAATCCCAAAAGTAGTTGGAATTGCAACAGATAGTGGTTATTTTGTTATACTTTAATGAAATAATACTGACGATGTTTTACTTAGAAGCACATTTAAATACTCGAAAAAAATTAAGATTGCTTACCTATATGATGGACAACCTTAATAATCAATCTGATGATAATCCATCAGCACTTATTCTCATAATAAAGGGTTATTCCTCATAATAAGACTGGCTGAATGTAAAATAATATCTTTTAATTATAATGAAATTTTAAGAAAGTTTTCACTTTAAAAAATATTTTTTCTTTCCCAGGCTAAGGTTGGCTTCTTATAATTAATAATAGCTGTACATTACATTTTATCTGCCTTTTCAAATGAGCAGACAATAATGTAGTAGTTGCAACTATCTCCGCAATACCCACTAAATAACAGGAGTAAGCTGAACCAATCTTCAACAGTAATGTGTAAACACTACTGTGTTTCGATCTGAAGGGCGTCGTAGCTAGTGAAATTACTGGCAAATGAGACTTAACATCTTATGTCAAAAAGCGCCACTACAATTGCGCTCAGAATTTTTTAAGGTTCTTCAAGAATCCTGAGCGGCACTGCATTGTAATGGGCAGGGCGTATCAATTACCATCAGCTGAACGTCCTACTCGTCTCGTCCATTCATAAAAAAAAAACTTCTGTAAACTCTCAACGATCATTAGATAAAGTAAGTCGGTGTCCCATACGAGTATCACACTGAAAATACATTCAAATATCCGCCTGAATATCTAGGATTACTCTTGACCTACGATTTATAATTCCCTGATTGGCTTCATTCAACGTAGGCGGAAATAAGAGCCTCCCACGGGAATCAGGAGCTTATTGTACAATCATTAAAGAGATTGGAGTAGAACAAAGGGCTTCAACAAATTGTGAGCTATAGATACCGATACAATAATTGAGGTATTAATACTAATAGTGAGGTGATGATAATGATGATGATGTCTTTCTGACCGACAGTATAATATAAATAAGCATTATATCTAATATATAAAATTCTCGTGTCATGGTGTTAAACTTTGAACTGCTCCGACCGGCTTGAAGAATCGGTCTAATGAAATTTTGAGTGCATATTGGGTAGGTCTGAGAATCAAAGGTGGTCCACACGATTTTTTTTTTAATTTGTTTGATTATGAGTCAGTATTAAAAAATACATACAACTTCAAATTTTCACCCATCTACGTTCAACAGTTACTTTTGTATCGCGATTTTAATATCGGCAATACAACGTTTGCTGGGTCAGCTTATATATATAATAAATAAATTACAATCAAAATAAAAAAACACATATATTTTATGATTATTAACCGAGATACAATAAATAAGTGTGGGAGATAGACGCAAACACACAAAAGCTCTCTTTAAAAAAACTACAACAGCTACACCCCCCTTTAAACGATTTTTCTCGATAATTTTGGATCTTTTTCATAATTTTACAGGCGATCACATGTCACTGAAAGACATTGTATAATAAATTTAACTTATACGACCGCGTGCTTAAGCATCTCAGTTAACATATTGTAGGACTTATAATATAAAAATTGTTAGCCTCACATATAAATAAGCACCTAATGTAATCATGAAACCATGTATAGCAAGCACCTGAGCTTGGGATGTTAAAAAATATTCAATGTATTCCCAAATGCTATGTAAATACTGCTAACGTACGGTATTCTGCTTGAACACTTCAACGAAACATGAAGTTATTGCGTGCACCCGGTGCCGGAGAAAATTCTTGTAATTAAACATTATTCTCATCGTAAATTGTAACAGGTTGTTGTTACAAAAGATTCAGTAACAAAAAAGATTCGCCGTTCGTAATTTGCCCATAACATAACAGATATCAAGGATCTTGCTATGTTGCGTTTATGTCCTTAAACATTATGAAATTCAACCCGTGATTGATACCTTGTTTTAAATATTACATTGTGAAATTCAACCTTTGATTGAACTTTGTGGTTAATATTGAAAAATTATAATATATAATATTGCGGCTCTGCTTTGTAACGGACAGGGCGTATCAATTATCATCAGCTCGTCTCGTCCCTTATTTTCATTTGAAAAAAAAAATATTAGTTCGTTTCTTGGTATTATTTATTTATATTTACTGTATGTGTACCTGCGTTTAAATTATAATATGTATATCGATAATAGCACCTAAGATAACAGATCTTATCAACTTAAACTATTTCAGTACAGGTAGCCTGGAAGAAATCGCTCTTAAGCGATAAGGCCGCCTAGTGCTTGTTATGTATTCTCGATTTTTATTATGTTCAATGATTTTGAGATGTGCAATAAAGATTTATTTCATTTCATACATGTATTAATAAATAGATTTGCATATGCAGCTAACCAAATGGAAAATTCTAAGCCAATACAGTCCATTTGGATTGAAATTGTTTGTAGGTAACCGTTGAACCATGTCTCATGTGAATTTCCGGTACAAATAGCAGGCCAATATTCAATCGCAATCCTACAAGGTGTGCGTGTCACGTAAGTTTATTGTTATGCAGCACATAAGAATAGCGCTGGTATGTGACTCACATATTTAAAAGACCACGGCATGTGATTTCGTTTATCGAAACCGCAATTTTTTTCAATAGCATTAACAATTATTTTGCTCTAAAAACAGATTTTAATGTTTAGCACCCAGACTCACGCACTTCGCAAAATATCTATATATATAAAAATGAATTGCTGTTCGTTAGTCTCGCTCGAGAACGGCTGGACCGATTTGGCTAATTTTGGTCTTGAATTATTTGTGGAAGTCCAGAGAAGGTTTAAATACGTGAATAAATAGGAAAATGCTGCTAAATTAAATAAAAACAACAAATTTGACACATCAAAGGAAAACCTTTGATGTGTCCATACATGATTTCTATGAGAGAATTTATTGACGCACGGTTTGACAGTTCTGCTGTGAAACAATTTAATTACTACAGCAGGGTGCATATTTTACGTAAGTAATTTTTGATGTTATGATATATTATTGACAAATTCATATAAAAACATTATTTTATTTATTATATACAGAGCAACGTCTGTCGGGTCAGCTAGTAATATTATAAATTTTGTCACCAGTTTACCAATTTGGGAGGCTCCTTTGCACAGGATGCCGGCTAGATTAGGCACCACAACGGCGCCTATTTCTGCTGTGAAGCAGTAATGTGTAAGCGTTATTGTGTGTCGGTCTCAAGGGCTCGTGAAATTACCGGGTAAACGAGACTTAACATCGTAAGTCTCAAGATGACGAGCGCAAATGTAGTATCGCTCAGATTTATTTTTTTCAAAAATCCTCAACGGTACTGCATTGTAATGGGCCGCGACTACGTCAATTACTTGACCACAACGACATTACGGTAGGTGACTTAAATATCCGGATAACATAAAAAAGATTAGGCCGAGTATCGTTAACTTGCTCCTAAGAACTGAAGAGTTTCGTTACTTTGTCATGAAAAGGCATAAAAAGGCATAAAAGGCATTTATTTTCTCAAAATTGATTCCTTTAGAATTCTTTTTGATGTCATTTCTTATACTACTAGATACTACTACCATGGACCCCATGATCAGAACCTAAGCAAACTCTCACCCTAAAACAACCTTTCTTTCAAACTACCTTTGAAGTCTATACTTTCTTTATATATATAAGTATATACTTTCCAATAAGTAAAAAAATCATCGTTTCCGGTTAGTGCGATATTGAGTTATTCGTAAATTTGTTTCGCACAAACTTATAGCAAATTTAAGACTTTTTTGTTTTTCTCGTGGATGCCAGTGACAAATCTGGACCAAAATTCACCAGCTTTCAAATAAAAAAAGATTTGTCAACATCGGTTCACCCAGTCGATAATAATGGGGTAACAAACATAAAAAAAAAACATACCAACGAATTGAGAACCGCTTCCTTTTTTGAAGTCGGTTAAATAGGTGGCCTATGTCCTTTCCCAAGTTCTTGTGTATCTCTGTGCTTAATGTCATCAGAATCGGTTCAGTGGTTTAGACGTGAAAGCGTTACAAACAAACTTACATTAACATTTATATTATTAGAAGGGATATGTAAAAGGTACTTTACGATTTCCTGTATAGAAATGTACATAAATATAAGCCTATTTGTAATGGCACCTTAAGTTTTTTACCTCCCGAAAGTGCTATACACACCTAACGATGTTTAACTTCAAAAATATAAAATAATATATTGATACGTAAGTTTATTGTTTATAAATGTAAGTATATTATTATGAATGGGTGAAATCTAATCACAACACCTTTAAAAAAAATATGCGGAAAAATTACTGTTTCGAAAAATACTATTACTATAATAATGGGTCGACTTCGAGGGTAACGTAATATATATAAGCCGTTATATTTCTCGAGACTCATTGTTCCTTAGTCACGTGCAGACTGGCAAACACCGGCGTACCTTGTCCACACCTGTCCGAAGCAGTTGTCACAAGGGACCCTTCACTTCAAACTTTGCCATTGTATTTCCGCTACGTAATAAGTTTCGAATTTTCATTTTTCTCTATCCTCTAAACAAACAGAATGAATCTTCCCAACAACTCGACACGAAAGCCTAAAAATAAATCGCAGCGTTCCAACGTTGTACGTCACAATGCGATTATAATGTCAACTTTCAGAAAAGTTGGTATTATGGGTCTCGAGCGTGCAGCGTTATGCATTTCCAGGCAAAGGATACCAGACAACTGAAGCAGAAATAAATTAAAACGTTTTAAAAGTCTCTCTTTACATTAAAACTCAGGAATATTTTCATTAAAAATCCAGTAACAACTGAATATGTTACTCGTAGGTAGAGCATCTCGTATTTCAAAGAGTACCGGGTTTAAAATCAGACTTCGAATGGATATTTTGTATAAAGGAGAGTGTATTCACTTCCTTGTTACTTAAGTTACATGTTTTGTATTTTGGCTATATATATTTCGGCTTCATGTCCATATTATTAACGGAACATAAGTAAATTTGCGTTTTTTTTTATGAAAATAAGGGACGAGACGAACAGGATTTCAACTGATGGTAATTGATACGCCATGCCCATTACAATGCAGTGCCGCTCAGGATTCTTGAAAAACCCAAAATTTCTGAGCGGCACTACAATTGCGCTCATCACAACACAGTAATGTTTACACATTCCTGCTACACGGCAGAAATAGGCGCCGTTGTGGTACCCATAATCTAGCCGGCATCCTGTGCAAAGGAGCCTCCCACTGGTAAAAGTGTCCTCCCACGTGAAACTTCCAAACAGATGACTTGTAATCAATCATAAGCAATTCAAGGACAACAAAAAATCAAACAACATATACCCTTTGAATGATAACTATTCCATAAAACAAGGACGAAAACCTTATCAAATTAAATTTGAAACGTTTTAGACAATAATTCAAATTTAAAGCTTAAGTTTATTTATTTGATGCGCAATATCCCAGCTAGTAAACTACATTACGTGCCATGACGGTGAGAACAAGGTGTTCTGAAAAGGTAAAAGGATTACAGCAAGCTTAGAGAGGGTTGAAGTTGACACACACAGAGTCGCTAAGACGACGTACACAGCTACTTTACCGACATAATATTTGAGACGCGATACACAAGATTTAGCAAAGTACGAGATGAAAATTTTACAATTTCGACACATTCATTCGTAACTGAATTGCTTTACAAAAAACATGTAGCGCTGCGAATTACGCATTGTGTCGACTATTTTGTTTATTTTTACGCAGGAATCGTTCAAAGCATGTTTTACATGTTGTGGACGTCATAAAAGACATAATAGGCATTCATTTTCTCAAAATTGATTCCTTTAGAATTATTTTTCATGTCATTACTAATATACTAGATACTAATATACTACTACCGCTTCGGAAATAATGGCGCTCTGAGAGAGAAGAAGTGGCACAAGAAACTCTCACAGCATTCTTTTTTACGCTCTTTTTAATAATGTATAGAATATTGCTATTGCTATAAAATTATCATAATCTAGTCCCAGGCTGTCCGATCACTTAGATATTCAGCTGTGGAGTAGTAGGATTTACGACAGAGCCATATTTTAATCAAATATTTAAATTTATTTATAGATTATGCCTGAAGAGTGACTGGGACTTAATAAAAGTGTACATTTACCCTTACAGCTATTATGTATCTTATGAAGCTTACTACAATTAGATATATATTATCTAGGTTTAGAAAAAATAAATGTTGTTATTTTCAAAATCACCAATATTTTGTTATCTGTGGAAACTTTGTTGGCATTAGAACTACTCATATATGTTTTATAATATTATTATTTATGGTACAGTTTATTTCCCTTTAAAACAAATAAATACAATCTTAAGATATTTCTTTTGATTTTATTTGGATGGAAAACTTTTTGAAATTTTGTCATATTGTTGTTATTACAATTGCACATAATAATTATCTTGGCTTTATATTGGGTAGGTAAATACAATTTTAATAGATTTTGTTGGGTTTTTTAACGTAAGTAATATATAATTCTGTGGACATTATTTTGGAAAAATAATATTTATAGGGACAAAGCACCTGCTGCGAAAATGTAATCCTTCAATTATAGATGATGTGGCTACTCTTATATTCGGAGATCAATTTCAACCAAGACATATTGTTCTTTATCGAAAAATAATAACCAATTAATAACGGTTCTGTTCAAACCGTTTTGTAGGGTAACGTTAGCTTAAAAGATTATTTTTTAAATGATTAATAATATCGATTGTTTCATATAAGAGAGGGCAAACGGGTAAGAAGTTCACGTGAAGGGCCATCTTGGCATAATAATAATACCTTATGACAAGTTGATCAAGTAGATAAAAGTACGAAACATTGTTATTTCATTTAACCACACAACCAAACGAAGTGCAGTGCGATAAAATAAACAATAATAGAAGACGGATATCAAACCACCCCCGACGATAACAACATATTTTTATACATAAATGTCCCATTCCTGATTTCATATAAGCAATGCGTTGGCTTTACGACTTTAAGAACGTGAGAGGAAAGAAAGCTTCGAATCTACGTTTATTACAATTTTTGTTAACGCTTCACATTACTTATTCTTTATTCTCATTCAATTTGATATATTTTCAAATATTCTTTACAAATTCTTGATACAGTATTTTGCAAAAAACTAGGTCAAGCCTGGATCTTTAGCTGAAGATTTTGTATTTTTAGAAACTGTTTTGAAATGAATACTCCTTAAGCATCCTTGTGATTTGAAAGTCGATGAAACGAAAAAGCGCGACAGTAAAAAGAGACAAACCACATGAATGCATAAGATTTATCGTGGAAGAAAATGAGATAGAATGTTTAATAAAATGCATAATACAGTGTTTTGATACCAGGCGATCATAGTTGATGAAGAGATTGTCATATATATCTTATTATATTCTAACATTATTCGCATGACGTATTACTACATAGACACCAGGAGAATCTTGCTTTAGGCTTCAAGGTTCTAACCTAACCGTTATGATATGGGTATCTTGTGTTTGTCGGGTAAGCTGAGTAGGCAAAGTACACTTATCTAAAATTTTTAATTTTTAATTTTGAATAAAGATTTGTTTTTGTTCTATTCGATCCCCTTTTCCAATTTAAATTGAATTAAAATAAATATATTTGCAAGTGACTATATCAAACCATAAACAAATAAGAAGATAATAAAAATTAATTACTTATAGAAAAAAAAAGTTTATCGATTTCCAATTAGTCCTCCCAACCCAACAGATCTCACTAACAGTTGAATTATCTCAATACATGAATATGATAAATGGCTTAACTAGCAGAATATCACCATTATCTCAAAATACAATAGTAACGGTTCATTCGCACGATATAAATCAGATAAAGGAAAGGTTAACTTCCTGAATATATCGTCAACTGCTATATTAGTTTTCTGCAACGAGATTTATATAAAAAGATTTTCTGATGAGGCTGATTCATGTGAGTTCGTTCAATGTTCGGCTATAAATCGATCCAGGACAATATCAGAGAGGCACTAGCGGTCGTGAAATAGCATTGGCAGGGTTGTCGCACGCTGCCAAACTTGCTCATAGCCTCATAACAAGCGAAAAACCATAAATTCTGGATCAACGCAGAGGCATACGTTAAAAGTAACAGCCAGCGTAGGGCTACTAACGTAACCAAAATAAATTAGCAAATTTGTTAACTCCAATATTTATACATTCTCGTAGGATTAGAATAGACACTTATCTACAGTGTTTATCAATGGGAGCCCCCATTGCACAGGATGCCGGCTAGATTATGGGTACCACAACGGCGCCTATTTCTACCATGAAGTAGTAATAATGTTGTTTTTAATGCTAAGAGTTGAACAAGGCATACAAGATTTTATAGCGATACGTCACTCGAACGGTTAGCTCAGTTGATTAGAGCACCGGCACGGGACGCCGGAGGTGGTTCGAGTCCCGCATCGTTCATAAAATTTAGTTTTTCAAATTTTATTTCTGTGTCAATCCTAGAAGTGAGGGTTATTAGTTTAAAAACATAACAAACAGTAATAATGTGTCAAAATTACTGTGTTTCGGTCTGAAGGGCGTCGTAGCTAGTGAAATTACTGGGCAAATGAGACTTAACATCCTTTGTCTCAAGGTGACGGGCGCAATTGTAGTGCCGCTCAGAATTTTGGGATTTTCAAACATCCTGAGTGGCACTGCATTGTAATTGGCAAGGCGTATCAGTTACCATCAGCTGAACGTCTTGATCGTCTCAATATAATATAATATCATTTTAATACGCCAAGTGTACGAACAATAGACTAAGAATATACCAGCGTAAAGAAGACAAGACAGCCCGATAATATATGACCAATTTGTAATGTGTGGTTTAGCCAGTAGTTAGCTACTTAATATTCGGATCTATCGGTCTATCACTATAAATGTATACACTGCTATAATAAAGTCCCAGCCACTGTTCAGGCATTATCTATAAATAAATTTAAATGTTTTCTAAAAAAA
Source organism: Leptidea juvernica (assembly GCA_949711755.1). Taxonomy (NCBI): domain Eukaryota; kingdom Metazoa; phylum Arthropoda; class Insecta; order Lepidoptera; family Pieridae; genus Leptidea; species Leptidea juvernica. The sequence continues at coordinate 1,166,013 of CATIXQ010000031.1, forward strand.
TGGCTCTGTCGTAATCCCTATTACTCCACTGCTGAATATCTAAATGATCGGACAGCCTGGGACTAGATTGTGATTATTTTATAGCGATAGAAATGACTGTACAATATTGTATATTTTTATTGAAAAGAGCGCAAAAAAAGAATGCTGGGAGACTTTCTTGCGCCGCTTCTTCTCTCTCAGAGCGCCATTTGTTTCCGAAGCGGTAGTAGTATCTAGTAGTTATTAGAAATGACATCAAAAAGAATTCTAAAGGAATCAATTTTGAGAAAATAAATGCCTTTTATGCCTTTATATACCTTTTATCGATCGATCAATCGTATCTCCGTCAGAGACGTTTTCTCTCTCACAATTTGTTTGTCTAAACGCTAGTATAATGTAAGTTGATGGTTCCAACACACTATTTTAAAAACTTAATTTAATTTCACTTTATATTTACTTTTCTCTCCTGTAAAAATTACGAGTTTCCAAAATATCTATTAGGTAAAATAATTTGTTATTGTTAAGTTATTTGTTATTTTTTAAAGTGATTTCACTTCTGGGATAAATAACACAAATTAAATTTGAAAACAAAATTTATGAACGATGCGGAACTCAAACCCGCGACCTCTCGCGTTCCGTGCCTTTCCTTTGCGTTCGATGAAGCCACAACCTGAGAGTTGAACAAGATATACAAGATTTGTCAATGATACGTCACTCGAACAGTTGGCTCAGTGAAACAGCGCTCGCTCGGAATGGCTCGAAATAAATTTTGTTTTCAGATTTTATTTGCGTATTTGTTAAATTAATTTAATGGAATGTTTATTTATTTATTGCGTATATTTTATTTATAAAAACCTACTTATACATGTTTAAATAAAACAAAACATGTATTTAATCGTAAAATTATATAACGCATGAAGTACTAAATACTATTTAAGAGGAAGTATGCCTTTTCATTAAAACTGACCTACTTTCAAAAGTATTTGAATTCATGAATACTCAGATTCGTGATGTGATTTAGAGGATTATTTAAAAATACGACTGAATTTTTAATAGTCTTTCCTCTTATAGTAAAATGATATAGTAAAATAGCTTTCGTGTCTGAATTTATGTCAATATTACCTGAAATGTACGAGCCGAGCTGATTATTTTCAAATAAAATACAATTTATAAAAGGTTTTATTTTAATTTCGGATATATTATTCTTTTTTGAAGTATGAAAGATATTAATATACGAAAGTCCGAGCTCTTAATGTAACTTTATATATCCTTAGATCATTTACACTGATATTACATCTAGATAGACTGTGACAACTGTAATAACGTCAAAAACAATTGCGGTTGACAGTCCCAACAACCTGGGACTAGATTATGATTATTTTAAAGCAATACAATATTGTATATTTGTTTGAAAAAATCGCAAGAAAATTGCTGGGAGAGTTTCTTGCGCCGCTTCTTCTCTCTCAGAGCGCCATTTGTTTCCGAAGCGGTAGAAGTGTCTAGTTTATTAGAAATGGCATGAAAAAGAATACTAAAGGAATCAATTTTGAGAAAATAAATGCCTTTTATGCCTAACTTGGAGCAATGCACGCAAATAGTGATATATAATCGTGAGTGTAAGACGTAGCTTGTCACGCATATTAAAGTAGTAAACCTGGCCCATTTTCATCGGTGGTTTAACAACAAGAGGCTCTATCTAGGCGTGTAAATTATGTAAGTGTTCATAAATGATATTCCCTAACTGAACCGTGATAGAAAATCTCACTGTTGATCATTAAGGTATGGTAGGATATTTGCGAGCTATTTTCTATAACTCGACATCTACTGTGCCCTCCATTTGGTTAAAAATAACCGGGGTTCAAGTCCTTGCAAGCTCAGTGCCATTTGGTTAATAGTACACACGCACCTATGAATACTAACAGATATGTTAAAGGTTTCCTCATAATACTTATATCTACTACTCGATTAAGTCGACTTAGTACCTACCTAAGTCTTTTGTAGGGTGATATATATGCTTTGACAACATAATCCCGGAAAATGTACAAAACAAATGTGCTACAAAATTCAAAACAAATCTTTAAAAAGTTTGAGTGGTAAATATTACTATAACATAAATGACTTTCTTAATGTTTGGTAACTGAGCGACCGCCCTCAGGCTATTGAATAATTAAATTAATTATGGTACGAAATTATAGTGTTGTATCTTACGAAAAAAGAAGCCCGCTCAGTTTCTTGCACCAGTTCTTCTCAGAACTCATTCATACTTTTTCCACACACATCCAGATGGTGGGGATGATATCCAAATTTGTGGCGTGTCGAAGGTGGAATTCGGTGGCTCATTTAACTCCTTTACTTTTAGAACAACGATGTGTTACAAATAATGATTCTTAGTAAAATCACACAAGTACATTTCTGTAGATAATTTTAAGATCTTCAATTTTAGTCTGGGCTTTATTTTTGATAAAACTTACCGTTCCAAGGAAATTTCTAATTCGTGGTACTTTTAACTTACACTTTCCTTTAGTATTTTATTTTGTGTTTTTATAAAGCAACGTTTTTACTCAACTTACTGAATCAAAATTTTACTGCCATATACCCAATATATCATTGTCTTTAGAATATTGAGCAGTGCTGCGATTTTTAAAAAAATAGTGTAATGTGTATTCTTATTTATGGTAAGAGGTAAAAGATTATACAAAAAAAAAAAAACGAAATAATAAGACACTTCTATTACCGGGCTTGAATCAGTTGAGTTCAGAATTCAGTCTTCCTTAGGGGAGACTGAAGATATGCACGCTACGCTTCGCTAAGTACAATATTTATTTTATAAGAATTGCTCAACCCTTTATTATTCTTATTTATTTATTTGGAGAAAAAAACAAAACAATTTTCTTATATAAGTGGCTTATTATGCTAAAACAATTGTTCTTTAGAAATTTCTCACTAAGATTTAAAGTTTCTGATGTGACAAGAACAGTTTAATTATTTAACGATTACTGAAAAAGAATATTGGAGGAAGAATAGGAGAAATTAAATAAATAACGAATGTATAAAGATTTGGCCAAGAGTTTTCGCTGGTAATAAATATTCAGTAGTTTTGTGTTAACTTAGCTCCCGTTATCGGAGTGCAATGAAGCAGCCTAACTTTTTGCTCCTAAAGTTAATGGGAAAGAGGGATAAAAGTGACTCAAAGTAGGGACTATACGAAAGTTCAAGCGAGAAATCCCGCGTCATTTTGAGATTATATTTATAAAATAATATAACTATTCTCTGTGTTATTTATTTCTTTCTTGCCACTCCTGTTTGCCTTACTCGCTTTGAGTGCGTTTTTATAGTATTATTTATGGCGGGATGAAATACCGTTAGTTCCACGAAGTTGCAACGGACGAGAAATACACAGTAATGGAATTTCAAATAAGAATGTTTATTTAATCAAATTACAATCGTCACTCTATAATAATATTAATAACATTTTAAGTTACATAAACTTATATTTTCGTATAAGTTTAAGAATAATTATCGACGCCACACACAATGTGAAACCACCACAAAGATAATTGGACGGTTTTTATGTATATTTATAAATAAAACGTATACACCCAAATACAATAACGAAGCTGTGTTTCCTGTGATGCTACAAAAAAGCACTTGCATTAGTTATCACTTAAATAAACACAATAAATCGCAATTTTTTTGTATAAAATAAGGGACGAGACGAGCAGGACGTTCAGCTGATTGTAATTGATACGCCCTACCCATTACATTGTAGCAGCTATTCATTGTCTTAACGAGATTTATGTTGTTGTGTTTGTTAAAACTTTAATAGGCATTCCTTGTTTTTCCTAGACTCTCAAAGTTGTTTTAGTAATTCTTATTATTGAACATTAAATCAAACGCCAATCACTGTACATTTCCGTTGTATTATCATTTATTAATAAAGAATTTTGAAATGAAATGTGATATGAAATGTACTTACTTATACAAATGGAAACACCACAATGAAGATAACTAAAATAGAAGTGGATCTTGTACGTTTAAATGTAATGCGTTGAGTTACTGAATCTCGTTCACTTATTCCATTAATAAAGTATACCACAGGTTGAAGGCTTCTTTGCACGGGATGCCGACTAGGTGGCAACCAAAGAACAGTTTAAAGAGATGTCTTTTACCTGTACTGTGCTTGCAACCACAGCGCCATCAAGCAGGAATGTTCAAGTTTCATTGTGAAGGTCGCCGTAGCTAGTGAATATGTCGCAGGTATACAGGATGGTTTTTTCGTGAAGAGCGGTGATGGCCAAGTAATTACGAAAATCAGAGAACAGTCGTGAGAGGAGTTATGCCCTCGATTTATAAAAAACCAATAACTGCACATGTAGTTTTTTAAATCGGATTTTTTTTTGTATGAGTAATTTTCTGTATTACTTTAGATTTTATAGCATTTCTTGCTCAACTTTTCCGAAGCGTTAATATAATCTTTGACATTCATAAGTGCAATTTTGAACAAATTGAATAAATTATTTTTCCTTTCAAGTGAACATTTTACTCGTCTCGTCACTTTTACTCATAATAAAAACTAAACTCCATCATCCACATTATAAAATCTAGAATATCTCTTCTCTTTCATCTACAGGATCGACTTTACAGTTGATAACCTGCTCAACCCCAATATTTGCATATCAGGAAATTTACTTGAGATATCACTCTTGCAAATCTGTTTCATTATCAATTTGTTATGTTTTTAAAGTGATAACTAGAATAATCATAATCCAGGTCAACGGATCAGCCTAGCTATCCAACGCGGAAATGCTGCCAGTATTCTTGGAACGCTTCCACGTAATGATAGTTTTAATTTTATGTAGTCATAGTATTGAAAAAATAGTTATAAGATTAGTTTTGTTTACATACATTGTATTATATTTATTTATGTTGCAAGATTCCTTCGTATAGAAAAAGCGTGCAAAAAACAAACTCTTTCCTTATAATAACAACATAGAAAAGAGCCGAATATCAAACAATTTAAATAATGTATATCAAATCTCCTCGAACCCATTGCAATAAAGACAACTGCGTACTTAACTCTGCTTTCTCAGCCATCGTGCCAAGAGATCTAGTAATCTAAAAACATGGATCAAGAACAGCACAGATTTAAAGAATTAAAGTGCTTTCTTTAAATGAAAATTTATTATCTTTTCGTTACTGAGTCTTTGTAAATCAATACTCTCAGCTCTGCTCTACTAAAAGTGAATTATTTCAGTGTTTTATGTAAATTAGATTTTTTTAAATAAAAATAAGGGAAGTGACGCGCAGGACGTTCAGCTGATGGTAATTAATACGTGCCCATTACAATGCAGTGCCGCTCAGGATTATTACAAATCTTAAAAATTCTGTGCGGCACTACAACTGTGCTCGTCACCTTGAGACTTAAGATGTGAAGTCTCATTTGGCCAGTAATTTCACTAGCTACGGCGCTCTTTAGACCGAAACACAATAATGCTTACACATAGTAATATAAGCGTGTAAGCAGTTGCTTCACGGCAGAAATAGGCGCCGTTGTGGTACCCATAATCTAGCCGGCATCCTGTGCAACGGAACCTCCCACTGGTAAAACTCTTGTTAATCGAAAAAAATATTAAATTTATATTAAATCAATATAAACGAACTGAGAAGTCAGTTCATAATAAAATTTTATTGTAACTTAAATCATAAAGTTGTCGTAAACAGGGCACTGTTATGTAATATCAACCATGCGAAACTCACTTCACACCTTAAATACTATTTGAATAGAATTAATTCATTACAACTATCCCGATTCATGCCAAGTTCATGCCTCTCTTTAATTGACGCGTGTGATTTATCTTACCAACGCTGGTCTAGTATTAATGTGTTGCGGAAATCACTAGTGCTCTCCACAAATATATTCTACCGTCTGGAAACGAGAGAAAACCGTTCCATTTCACTCAATTTCATTAGCGGGAGATATCGCGAAAAAACTTAATTAACCTTTTTCATTCGCATCTGTCTGTTAAATTTCTTTTGGTTTTAAGTTGTCTGGCACGAAAGATATCAACTATGGATGTTAATTGTATACAAATGTATATGCGTAAAAGCTGTTTATGTTATTTTAGTGTATATATATAAACATACATTATATTATACTACTAGTTGACCTGCCAAACGTTGTTTTACCATAAAAAATATTTTTAGAGTTAGACCGTTTCTTGGACATTGCAACATTACTTTACTTTTCTAAAATAAAAGCATTTTTCTAAAATTACCGTAGCCTAAGTTACTCCTTATTACATCAACCTAGCTGCCAAAAAAAGTCCCGTCAAAATCGGTCCAGCCATTTCATTAGCCGGAACAAACAAACAGACAGACAAAAATTGTAAAAAATGTTATTTTAGTCTAAGTACCGTATATACTCGTTTATTCATATACATCTAGTAAAAAACAATATTACAAACAGACACTCCAATTTTATTTATATGTATAGATGTTTTAATGAGAACAAGAATAAAATTTGTATGTTTCTCTATTAAATTTGTATTGTCCCTTTCTTGTCTCGGAAATAGCAAATTATTTATGACCAAAACCCGTTATCTGTGTGTGATTTTTTAAATAAATATTATCAAAACAACACTGAAATAGGTAGTTATAATCGTCAACAAAATCGAAAACAATAAACTTGTACAGTTCTTACACTGTAGTTAAGTTAATGTTCGCATTTAGACGTCTATTAAAAGCGCACGACGTTGTAAAAGTACAATTTACTGTTGATACTAGCACCGGCATTGTGCTGGAACAATTTCAAGTACACATCGGTCGGGTAGTGGTACGTATAACGCTAGAGTACGTGACTTGAAACTACTAGTGAAATGGTAAATTGAAGACGCCCGATTCTCCTATATATTTCCACACCTGGTGCAGTAGGCGGTCAGCTGTGAAATTCAATGAAATTAACTGATTTTTATCGGGAATATTGAAATCGTCTCGCCATCGCCGATGGACCTTTCTGGAATTTTTACGTTTTATTGTATCTGACTGATTATTAAAATGGTATACCATTTATGAATTGGAGATAATTTTAACTAATGATTTCTGTTTTATATTAACAAAAGCATAAGAATTATGATATTTTATAATGATTGCGGACTAAGCGTGAAGACGTTTTTTACTGTAACTTGTTCCAGTTATTTTAAAAACTTACCACAAATACCTAAACAGTATTGACAACATATATTAATAAAAGTATTGATAACATATAACGTTCCAATACATATATAATTTTTCCTGACAATATTACCTATACAGCATAAATTGTATATTATTATAGTATTCAGCATAAATCGTATCCCAATGAAAAAATTTTTAAAAACAGGACTTCGCCATGCTACAAAAATTAGAAACTATTTTCAGTACATATACGATAATTTAAGTTTTCACAGTAGTAAATGTTATGAAGACATAACAAATGAATAACCAGTAACATAGTTAATTTGAAAGAAATAAAAATTTATTGAAGTAGGCGTTAATTTGCGGATATCCATAATTATTCTAATATTTTGAGTTTTCTTTAGTGTTAATTCCGCCAATATGAGACTCATGCCATGTCTCGTCACTCGTGCGAGTTTGTCGAGTCAATATCTCCTGATGATGCCTCGTGCAGAGGCGAAACACGTGTCGAATTATTTAAAGATAAATATAGGCAGAATGAACACTGAAGAAAACCCAAAACATTTGAAGAAATAAAAATATTCAAAGAAATACTCAAGCAGTAAGTTAAACGACACGCCAAAAGCATACCATAAGTAAATACACATAGCTAATAGCAAATATTAACAAAAGCCTACTGTTTTTACATTAGGATTATCAATCATACTATTTTCACATGACATAAGTGGACCCTCCTCATACTAACTCCAACTACCATTACTCACGAAGCCCCGCCCATGCCTGATTCCTTCCATCTGGCATTTCAACAATAACCTTGTAACATTTTCCCTCGGTTTCGAATATCATCTATAGAAATGGAGAGAAAAGAAATGACAATGTAATGAATATTTCCCCTGGATGTTATCTTGAAACACCCGGAAAATTAACTGACTCGAAGCGACTGACGTTCATAATGGCCTCCATGTTTGCTCTTAAAAGAAAATACAACACAGACATCACTATAAGAGACTAAATTATCATTATATTTATGACAGCTCACACATTTCTCGCGTACATTTTATTTAAGTGATATAATCATGGTTTTTCAGTGTTTTCTGAGGGATCCTAATTACGTATTATTTGAAGATTCGGACAAACAGTAAGATTTAAATTTTAAAATTGGTTCCGTCGAATTAAGCACAATGTAATTGAGAATTATGTATTTAATAAAAAGCTCTTATTTTTGACATTTCAAAAATTCTCTAAAGTTTTAGTTGAGTATACTAATATAGATAGATTTTTACACTTATACATAGTTCTCTCTCTCTCTCTCTGTGTGTAATTTATATTTTTTCTAACTATTAAAATAAGACTTTAATTTAAAATTTTAAGAAAAATACTTAGTTACTGTGATTTTAAAAGTTGATAATGAATACTAAAGAAAAAAGTAATTATTCACAATTTCCCACAATCCTTCACTATCTGGACATCGTTAGAATAAATAAGGCACCCTATCATCAGCGTCGGTGAAATATATAAATAAAAAAAATGGCGGCCTCGGCTAGACAATAATTTCTGAACTATCAAAATGTACCCCACGAGACTGTTTGTGCCAGAGTTTGTCGAGTCAACATATTCTGGCGATGCCATGTGTAGAAGTGAAACGCGTGTCGAGTTGATTTAAGACAAAACTTAGCGGAATTTCGGAATTTATGCTCAGTAAAAGTCACAACATTTGGATATTTTTTCGCAAATAAACTCCTAATTCAATTAAAAATATCTGAACTACGCACCAAACACGGCAAATCGCTTTTTCGTTACGTAACGTTTCTAATCAGTCAACTCAACAATCGCAAGCATATTTTAATAACTCCGTTCCAATAAAAAAAAACAATATTAAAAAAAACTCACAACACTGGGATACTTATGGATTTCCGCAAAGTTACAACACCAAATTAAATAAATTTTCTTAAATATTATTGTCATGTTTGATCCAAGCTAACCGTCAGCAACTATAAACTACCCCGAATTCGTTGAGTGAAGAAAATCTGTTATCTGCCTTCTCGTCACGTGACAATTTCTATGAACTAACACATACCGCAAACCGCGTTTATGAACTTCATTCAAATAACGATATATATAAAACTATACGCACGCAAATTTATTGCTAAGCAATTTGTTATATTTAAAGTTAAATCCCTGTCTTCTAGGATTAATTGAATTAAATTTGTAACCAAAATGTATAAACGATGCGAGACAAGAACCCGCAGAGGGCTCGGATAGAACGCGTATGTATCATAAATCTTGGTATACTCTCAGGTTGTAGCTTCATCTACAGGATCTACTTTACAGTTGATAACCTGCTTAACCCCAATAATTACATATTAGGAATTGGACTTGAGAAGTCGCTCTTTCAAATCTAAACAATTTGCTATTTTAAAGCGATATCGGAACCCGAGTTCATGTCCCGCATCGTTCATAACGTTTCGGTTACAAATTCAGACTAAAATAATCCCTACTAATATTATTAAAATGAATGTTAGTTTGTTTGTAACGCTTTTACACCGGAACTACTGAACCGATTTCGATGAAATTTGGTACAGCGACAGACTAGAGCTTGGGAAAGTACAAAGGCCGACGTCGATGAGCTATAATTATACCAAAAACAGGTTAAGTTTGCCATAGCAATCTTCCTCGATATAAGATTCATATAATATGTTGGGAACGGAAGCGAAAACGGTAACCGGAACTTGAATATGACATGAGATAATCTTCAATTAAAAACTTGCTTATTATTTTTAAAACCCTTTATCTACGCAGACAAAGTCACGGGCATTAGCTAGTCATCTATAAAATAAAATGTAAATTGAGACTCGTAAGAAGCTTTAAATGTTGTCTTAAGTAGGAAGAAGTTTTAGTATCGTCGATGTTGTGCCCTATAAATTGTTATACGCACGTTTTTAATTAGCGATAGCGTCCCTTTATTGAACTGTCTGTTGGCATAAGGCGAGCAATCGACCGTACAGTTCAACGGTATGCTTCGTTTTAATTAAACAGCTCGTCGACAGATTATACCGCTTTTGATTCGAAAACAAAATCGTTAACAGTATTAGAAGATTAAAAGGCATAAAAGGCATTTATTTTCTCAAAATTTATTCCTTTAGAATTCTTTCTGATGTCATTTCTAATATACTAGATACTACTACCGCTTCGGAAACAAATGCCGCTCTGAGAGAGTAAAAACTTCGCATGAAACTCTCCCAGCATTCTTTTTGTGCACTCTTTTCTATAAAATGAACAATATTGCTATTGCTATAAAATAATAATAATCTAGTCCCAGGCTGTCCGATCACTTAGATATTCAGCTGTGGAGTAATAGGATTTACGACAGAGCCATTTTTTTATGAAACATTTGAATTTATTTCTAGATAATGCCTGAACAGTGGCTGGGACTTTATTAGAAAAGTGTTTACATTTACCCTTAAAGCTATTATGTATCTTATGAAGCCTACTAGAATTAGTTACAAGCAATCCCTTATTTCTAGTATCATTATAATGAAAATCACTATTAAGAGCAAAGATTCCTGAATCATTCATTATTGGATTAAGCTATAATCATTTACATTTACGAGATACTGTAAGGAAACATCTTATCTATTCCAGGAATTTCGTTAGGTGATTTTTACGTATCTGAAGAAGATTGTTCGTGAATCGTGAATGTTATAGCATCTATAAACCCTTGTTTCGAGCGGACGTTTTAAGAAAATCATGCCGTTTTTATGCTTATTTATCACATAAATTACTGAAATTTACTGAAGTAACGTATTTAGTTCAAATTACACAAAAAAAATTACAATGAGGTTGAGCTTTGTGCAAACCTGAATCAAAATTAATGAGAGTTTTGGAACATGCAAATTATTGCAATAAAACTATTTATTGCGATATTTTTCGATAGTGTTCACTAAGCTTCATATTTTTAAACGCTTAATAGGGATCTAAAATACCTGACATAAAAATTGACATCTCTAGTTTTCTGAGAGAAATGGTCTTGACGCCCTACGCATCACCTGTACTATAGGCGCGATACAATGATTAATTATTTACCCAATCCTATCTAGTATATTAGAAATGTCATTAAAAGGAATTCTAAAGGAATTAATTTTGATAAAATAAATGCCTTTTATGCCAACACAATATACATTACACAGACTACCTAAATCGTTATCAAATTTCCATGTCTTAATTTCCAGTGGGAGGCTCCTTTGCACCGGATGCCGGCTAGATTATAGGTACCACAACGGCGCCTATTTCTGCCGTGAAGCAGTAATGTGTAAACAGTACTGTGTTTTGGTCTGAATGGCGCCGTAGCTAGTGAAATTACTAGGCAATTGAGACTTAACATTTTATGTCTCAAGGTGACGAGCGCAATTGTAGTACCGCTCAGAATTTTTGGGTTCCTCAAGAATCCTGAGCTCATTAAGAGGCACTGCATTGAAATGGGCAGGGCGTATCATTTACCATCAGCTGAACGTTCAGCTCGTCTCGTTCCTTACTGTCATAAAAAAAAAC
>CATIXQ010000031.1:1177722-1255620 GCA_949711755.1 Leptidea juvernica
ACGCTCTTGTCACGCATTCACCAGCTTCCTCCCCAAGTCAAGATATCACCGTTCACGTAACGCTAGCGTTTGTTTGTAACGCTCTCGTCACGCATTCACCAGCTTACTCCCCGAATCAAGCGTGCATAGAAGTTTTACTTCAGAACTATTTTAAGATCAGCAGTATAAGACTTTGTATACAGTAGCTTAACAAAAGTATTCAAACGAATATATACTGCAACTTTTACCTAATCCTCGGAACGAACTCATCACAAATTCTCGAGGGCTGTGTTAAATGTAGGCCACGAAACTCTCGCTGCGATAACCACGAGCGTATTGCTTTGTCACTTGGCGACATCAAGCCCGCCTAAGCCGAAGTAATTGGAAATAGTTGAAATGCAAATTTAGAGAAACATTGATGCGCTTAATAATTGCAATTGTTTCAAAGTTGTTACACCTTGTGTACATTGTAGTGAGTTTCATCTCCCGAATGTATTCTCATACACAGTAGAAAGTGGCATTAGTAAGAGCATCGAGTTTTGAGGTAAATTCAATAATAAAATTATTTTCATTTTTATATTTTTCTTTTAAACTATTTATTTGGCCGTTGGGAATTATTGTGAACGGAAAATTTTGAGTGTTACAAAGCAGAGCAAAGCAACAAGTCATTTACTTTACACGTGCAGAACCTTCTGGAAACAATAATGCTGATGTACCAATTTACTTACTGTGAAATAAGTTATATGACTCTTTTTGTTAGAATAAGCTATATAAAGTTAGTTTCCATAAAACTAAGTATTCTGTGTTTAGTCTTAGCTCCGCGAACATTGTAAATCCGGTTTATTGAATAAAGTTATTTTTTTATTAAGTTACCATTCGGTTATTCCTTGACTTGCTCGTCTCTAATAGAAATAAAAGCTTAAGACTTTCTTTTTGGAAAAGGAGGGCTAACAATTTTATTAATAATAGTTGAATAGTATGTGACAAATTTTGTAATACTCCATAAAAAATAAAAACTTACAAGAAAAGAATAAGTAGAAAGAAAAGAAGAAATCATTTATATTATATTTGAAAAGTTAAATTTGTCATGGAAAAGGAGAACAAACGAGCGTACCGGTCATCTGGTGTTAAGTGATCACCGCCACCCACATTTTCTTGGAACACCAGAGGCATCACAGGAGCGTTGCCGGCCGTTAAGGAAGATGTACGCGCTTTTTTGAAGGTACCTATGTCGTATCGTTCTGGAAAGACCTTCGTGTTGATTTGAGCCAATTGAGCTGTCGAAATACATGTAAAAGAGTGGATGATAAAGGGTCACCATGTGTGACCCTTTTCTTGCCTTTTTGGCCCCTCTTAAAAAAAAATATAGTCATGTATACTTTATAGTGGCATAAGTAACTCGCTTGTTCCTCTACGTGTGACTATATATATATATATATATATATTGGTATATAGCGTTTCTGGCCTTTAAGGATTCTGGATAAGGACGCGCATTTTTGAGGGTACCCATGTCGTATCGTCCCGGAAACACTGCACAAGGAAGCTGGGTGAAGTAAATCTGGTAAGCGCAAAAAAAACACAGAAACAATTACACGCGTTTTAAATCTTTAAATAGTGTTTTATTTAAAAGAAAATTCAACTCTTATTTAATTTTTTTTAACTTCTTATTTATCATACAGGTCTCCATTAGACGTGCATATATTTGTGTGCATTATGTGTTTTTGCCATGAAAATATCCTTTATAATAAAATAAAACTAATCAAAAAATTCACTGAATGAATCAAAATCTATTCAAACAACATAGTCTCCATTTTACTCCAATTTGTTAAAAACAACGGTAGGTTCATAATATAAAACAACTGCTGGTTTTAACAAATGAAATATAAAAATTATTTCTTTCGCACAATAAAGTAAGCCGTAAACGGACACAAAATCGTTGAAAAAGAGCTGAAATAAACAATAAATGCGGTATAAAAGCTTACTTCTGTAATCGTAACAGTTTTATGGTATACTAACAATGTTAATCCTTATAAAAGACAGTAATGCAAATAGGGTACGCTGTCCAAAATAATTAATTAACAAGGACGTACAGAAGACACAAAAGTGATGAAAATTATGACATTGCGAGTATCTAAGTTATCGGACAGCCTGGAATATTCAGTAGGTGAAAAAAAATTATCATTATTATAAGGTCATATTTGCCTAAAGGCCCATTTGCTTTTAATTCCACTATATGAAAGTCTATTATAATATTATATTAATATTATATTATATTACATTATATTAATATCATATAATTAATATTATATTATATAACTATTTTCGGAATGTCCCCTGATAAGGATCGGTCAACAAATTGACGTCAAACAACCTATAGAGCAGGCTGGCTTAAGACCAGCATTATCCACCATTGATCACATCCATGTGCTATGCCAGGGTGTAGAGAAATACAAAGAATTCAATATGCCTCTATACCTGGCCTTCATTGATTATAAAAAAGCTTTCGACTCTATCTCTCACAGCGCTATAGTTATGGCACTTAAGTATCATGAAATCGACGACACATCCATCAATATAATAATGAATATTTATAGTAAGTACAGAAGTAGAATAAGGTTAGACAGAAAGGGCCCACTGTTCGCAATTCAAAGAGGAACCAGACAAGGAAATCCACTGTCGCCAAATACACGATATAAACTGGAAAAGGGGAGGCATCAATATCAGAAATAAAAGGCTACCATTTAAGATTCGCAGACGACCTGGTTTTTCTAAGTAATACCACTAGAGACCTACAAGACATGCTGACAGCACGACATCAGCACAGCGAGAAGGTCGGTCTCGAAATAAATTTTGACAAGACAAAAATCATTACAAACTACTAAACCTACTCTCAGCGTCGAAGGCGAAGTAATAGAGTACGTTGAAGAGTACACATATTTAGGCAAACTGGTTTCGTTCAGAGAGATTGACTCGGAGGAAATAGATAGACGAATGGCGCTGGCATGGAAACGATACTGGTCCCTGAAAAATCTTCTTAAATCTAAGCTACCTATTGTTCACAAACGGAGACTCATGGACTCTAGTATTGTACCTACACTAACCTATGGCAGCCAGACCTGGCCTTTAACAGAAGCTTACGCAAATAGACTGTGAGTATGCCAAAGAGCGATGGAGATAAGTCTCCTAGGGATAAAACTTAAAGACAGGGTCAGAAATGAAGAAAGTCGGAATCGTACCAAAGTTAGAGATGCTATACAACATATCAGAAGACTAAAATGGAAGTGGGCCGGTCATGTAGCGAGACTTGAGGATAGGCGTTGCACGAAAGTGGTCACAGAGTGGAAAAGACCAGGAAGTGGAAAGCGCAAACAAGGTCGTCCGCTCAAACGCTGGTCAGATGACATACGCGAGACCGCAGGCAAACACCGGCTTGGATTGGCACAAGATAGGGATAAATGGCACAACCTGGAGGAGGCCTTCACCCGCACGGGGGTTCCTATGGAAGAAAGTAAATAAATATTACCTTAACTGATAAATACTAACAAAAATTACTTTATTTCATTATAATTACTAATCCACTAAACAAAATGTTACTTAGTTCATAGGAGCAAATAAAAAGGCTTTTTTCATTTTATTTTATATGAAAGTCTAATATTTTGGTTTCAATTATTTTCAATAGCCTATTCGGTAATCAAAAATTCAGTTCTATGTTTTATATGAGTTCACTGGATTTATATTTTTCTTCGAATAAATGCAATTTGAGTGCTTAGCTGAACCTTCAAATATCGGCCCCCAATGAAAGATTTTACTTTTATTGACTTAGTATACTTACTCTGTATTAATGTTTAGAGTTCGAATCATATTAAAAAGAGGGAAGATGTTCTACTTACTAGCGGCCACGCGCTATATCTGCACGATACAAAGCTAGTGGGGAAGATGTTCTACTTTTTCGCAGCCGCGCGCTAAACCAGTACGATATAACACTAGTAGGGAAGATGTTCTACTTTTTTTTATATATTTATTTAAAACGTTACAAATTTATATAAATATAACAGTAATGTAACCAGTGAAATAGTGATAAATCTTTAATCTTCCTTAATGGTAAGCGTCTGTAATGAAGTAATAAAATATTTAAGTATGATTATATTTTTATAAGTACCCAAGGCATTCATAATTTTACCAAAAAACACTAAACTTTACACCACTCGTAAAATACAGTTGAGTAGCTAACACAAAAACCATTTAAATAATTTTAGAGAAGTTTCTTCATATGTCCTGGCCCAAAAGTTTTACGTATGAGTTGGGAGTTAACAGAAGCCATATGTAAACAGTACTGGTATATGTAAAACCAACATTTACTTTGTGCTTTTAGGAGAAATTGGCAGTGTGCACTCGCCTTTAGTTCTAATCAGTATGCGAAACATGGATATACGCGCTCCTAATCACGAATGTGCTGCCATACGTTGAAACGGAACGTGGCTATTGGTCTTATTGTGATCGGAGCTGCACGAAACAACGAGAATATTCATAGCAGCAATTGTAAATAGCGTATATTGTATATTTAGGCATTTTCTTAACGTAGGCAATGTACCCCACCATGTAAATCTTGGTCTGTTTTATAGAATACACATTTAAGCGGGAAATAAAAAAAAATATCAAATTTTGATGATTATTAGGAGGTGATTATCGTAATAGAAAAGACCGTGTGTATATAATAAATATGATTTAGGTAGCATAACGATTCTCCGTGTTAAAACTTTGACATTGTAATGAATTTTTTAGACATAATTAAGCGATTGATATCAATTTTGATAAGATTTAGTAGGTTAAAAGATTTTTCTCCCAAACTGTATTCTAAGATCTTACTATATGAAGTGCTCAGTGAACTATGTAGTATTTATTACTATATGAAGTGCTCAGTGAACTATGTAGTAGTATGTATTAGATATAATTCGCGTTGTGATGGGGACAAGCCAACATGTTACTTATGTCAGATCAGATTTCAAAAATCAATAGTTCGCACACTAACGAGTGCCTGCTGACGTCACACAAACGTTATTTCGTCCCCGTACCAGCGCGCGGGACTCATAAATGTTTATTACAACACAATTTTAGCGGAACATAAATTATCGTGGCCATTTATGACGTAAACAATCAATCAACGATAAATAAGAGCTGGATCGAACATCGGCCCGGAAGTACGAACTCGGCGGTCCATGTTTATATTCGCAGCCATAAACAATGATAACGGGTATGGATTTTACGATCGGAATGTAGTTAGTCCCACTTTTATTGTGTCGTATAGATTCAACATATTCATGATACATCAAGGAAATTGTAAATCGCGTGGAACCAAGTAGGCGTCGAGCTTTCAATTCTCAGTACGGGCTAGCGAAACTCTCTAAGAAATAAATTATAGTTTAAAAAAAAACTAAAAAATACGCTTTTATAGAAAATCCCACTAAAAAATAGAAAATAAATCCTAATAAATTTGAATTAAAAATAGTGCAAGAAAAATGATTTTATTGTAAAAAAAGCGCGGCGTGCATGGTATCAATAGTTATAAATATTTTATGAACATATATGAGTAGAAAGGTTATTTTGAATATCCTGAAAAGCCCCAAACTTTTCTTTTGCAATAAAATCATTTTTTCTTACACTATTTTTAATTCAAATTTATTAAGATTTTTGTATTTTTAGTGGGATTTTCTATAAAAGCGTATTTTTTAGTTTTTTTTTTAAATATTATTTATTTTTCATTTTTTAGTGATTATTAAATTGTCCTCCATCCTTAATAAGTACGGCAAATTTCGAGTTAATCCGACGTTTTGAAGGGTGTCAAAATCATGTTCACAGATTCCGTTACATACCAACATACGTATGAAGCTAATAAAAGCGTATTTAAAAGCGATTCACTTGATTGTATGAAACGTGCAGTCATTGACAGATGACGGCTATAGTCTTGTTAAAAAAAGTTTTAAGCAAGTGTTCGCTTTCAAATTTAGCCGGATTATATTTCGTGGCCAATAGCGATACTATAATTACTACTATTTCAAACTTATGTCAAATGAATACACGTTTCATACTAAACTAATTTTAAATTTTTACTCAGGCAGTCTCGCCTTTTATTACGTAGTATGTACATCCTCTTTGTCTCAGTATTGTCACGTAAGCGGTGAGACAGATACAAGTACGATACAGCTTAGTCGGATTAAGCCGGAGGCAACAGTTTATTATACTGGCTCTTGATTTACGATGACGTCACACGGCAGTTACGTTGGTCTTCAGCAGTACAGCCTCTAGCTCGACAGCTAATAAATGTCTTGGTAATCAAATGACTTAGTGTGACAAAATTTCGTGAAATATTACGGTATTATCTCTCGCCTCGATGAGGGTCGCTAGGGAGTGGGTAGTAAAATAGCCCTCGCTGAAACTCAACGGACAGTAAACCTTCGTCTTAAGATGCTGACTTAAGAAAAAATTCGCCATTAGAATGCGGGTCAGAAAGTATTAAGCCTGAAACCGGTAAGCTACTCACTGACAGTTTGTCGCTAGAACCTTCCACCATTACAGCGCTATTACACATATATATTTAAAAGGCGAGATTGTGAATAAACCACTCGACGTTGACAGCTCTCGACCTTCGTAAATGTCGACGCTTTTATCATTTTATATTTAAACGTACCTACTTAATCCCACGAACGAGTAAAAAAAGAAGGACTCCGCGCCGTGATATTAGCAAGTGAAGCACCGTTATGCTAGTGTGTGTGAGGTTACGGGTTATACTAGTTACACAATTTTTTCTCCCTTAAGTAATCATGTATGGCCACAAATACTTATATGAAACTGTTTTTACACTTTTTCACAATGCACGACGGCAATTTTAAAATATTTTATTGAGACGCAAACTGATCTTACGATGACAATTCTCATAATGGCCGCCTATCGGTCTGTAGCAGTGTAAGTGTGTGCGTGGGGTATGTATTTACACGTTAATCGGCTTGTTTTGGTGCTACACTGTTATGTAAGGTGACACGGAGTCCTTATTTATTTACGAGTCCGTGCTTAATCCTTCTTATATTTTATTTTTCAAATAAATAAATGTAATAACCAATAAAGGAAGAATCCAACGAAAATAATTGAGGAATCAAATGTTATTGGCCATCGTTATAATAAAACCTCATTATATAATTTAAAAAAAAAAGAATTTGAGTTGGTAATGGGTAGGTACTTAGGCACTGTCACAATGCAATCGTTTTGGGATCTAATATTAGTTATATTGCTTTTTTATACTCATACTATAAAACTTTTTTATTTTGGAAAAGGAGGCCAAACGAGCGTACGGGTCACCTTGTGTTAAGTGATTACCGCCACCTACATTCTCTTGCAACGCCAGAGGAATCACAAGAGCGTTGCCGGCCTTTAAGGAAGGTATACGCGCTTTTTTTGAAGGTACCCATGTCGTATCGTCGCGGAAACACCGCACAAGGAAGCTCATGGCTGTGTAAGCTTTGTAGTACGTGGAAGAAAGCTCCTTGAAAACCGCACTGTGGAGGACCGCCACACATCCATCATAGATGGTGGGGATGATATTCTTATTTATGGCGTGTCGTGGGAAGGTGGAATTCGGTGGCAGGAATCAGGTGACTGACAGACAATCAGGTGACAGACATCAGGTGACAGACATCAGGTGACAGCTCTTTGGAAAACTCCCCATGATAATATAATTATTTGATATAATTATTATTTTTGTTTATTATAACCAGATGTATGGGGATTAATCTTTAATTATTATTAATGATTAATTAGACGTAAAGGGTTTAACCTCTCAGCTGTTCTTAAAATTTGGTACAATATTAAATATATACAAACAAAAAAACTGTGTATGCTTAAAAGCACATGACAGAAATGAAAACTTCATTTACGTTAATATTACGAAATACAGCTTTTTTGTAATATATTCATATTTATTATGTATTCTTCAATCGTTTATTACTCTGGTTCATTTTACTCTCACTGATCGCCCTTACGCGACTCGAGCCGATTTTACTCGAACTAACATTGCATAGCTGAGCGTAACAGCTCAGTTTCATTCAATACCCACTAAATAAAGCGCTCAACCTGTCTACAGCACTTTTCACTTTAAAAAAGTGAGCGACACTAAGATTATTAATTATGTAATTTAAATAGCTCCTTACGAAAAAATTTTATACTAGACGATTGTAAAGTGTCCTAGATGTTTCTTCATGTCCTTTTATTTCATTTAATAGTTATTATTATTCATATAATAGTTGATTAAACGAAAAACAAACCGGTCATGTACAAGTCGAACTGGCAGAGGAAGGGTGATTTGTTCCTGTTTCGCCCCACACAAAAAATTCTTGTTTCTCCCCAGATTTTATTCCTGTTTCGTCTCAAAAATAAGAATAATGAATTATTTATTATTTTATTCTTGTTTTGACCCACTTTTTGTTCTTTATTCGCCCCGGGTAGTAATTTATGTGTTTTACAGCATGTTTTGTACGGACAGCATACAAAATATTTTAAAAATCATATTTTTGACGATAAATATTATTAATGAACTCAACAAGTTAGTATTCAATACCAGAAATCAATTAATGGAAACAGGAACCTTTTAACTAATTCAAATTTTACTTATTCAAATTGTTATATAAATTGGTTTAAAAACTCAAAATCTTTAAAAAAAACGTGTACAACGTGTGCCCGCTAAACAAGCAAGTTTATGGCTTAAAATCCTAACTTTTATTTACCATTTTCTCCACCTTCATCTTGATGCATGGAATTCGGAATCAAGATAATTTTACTATATACTTACTTTGGTCTCGTGTAAATTATTGCATATGTAGAATATTGTTGTAATTCACATTTCTTTTTCTGGCTGTACAAAAATAACATTTTATAAAGTGGGACGAAACAGGAATAAAAATCAACGTGGGACGAAACAGGAATGTGGGACAAAAACCCGGGGCGAAACAGGAACAAATCGGAAGGGTTCCGTACCATCGCACAAGATGTAAGGTTTTTTTTTCATTTATGTAAAGCAAACATTATTAATAAATCAGCATGGCGGCGATTGTTTTGATGTTGGTAAAAATAGTAATATTGCCAATATTAGCTGCTAGCGGCTATTACATCTGAATAATATAGATTATGTTTTTTTATGTGACAAACGCGTGTTTCACACACTTAACACATATTCAAATAAAATACTTTCTAATAATTTTAAATTTAATTTATTTTAAGCAATTGTTTATTTTAACTAATTTTTTTTTTCAGATTATTATTAATAATCTCCTATTATTAAATTTTTAATTTTTTTAATAACTAATGGCTTTCTCTTTTATAAATAATTTAGGATGAATATTAGCTGCTTTTAAAAAGGATTAAAACATGAAACTTGAAATCAAAAACAACCGAATTTCAAGAGAGCAAACGTGCTAAGATTTTCTAACAAATGGGACCCAATAATCTCCAAATTAAAATCCATACACATACCTAAAAATTAGAGGACACTGTAACAAAATTTTGTCAAAAACCATCTGTCTACAGCAAATACCACCTCCGAGGCAACGAATAGCTTCACAATGACAGCTAGACAAATACTATCCCGACTCCTGTCAACCGCAGTCCCCCTGAAAACGTGCACGGCAAACGTGACGTGACTTCGACTTAATTTAAGACTGAAATGTATAAATTATAAATAAAAACAGTAGTTAAAAAGAAACTAAAAAACACGCTTTTTATGGATTATATTTTTTTTATTTTTAGTTTGTTTTATTTATAACAGCGTGTTTTTATAGTTTTTTTTAAACTTGCACTTAATTTCATTATTGAATCGACAATTCTCTTTGGTATTCGAAAATTTCCTAATCAGATAAATCGGTTAAAGATAATGGTTGAAATTTAAAATTAACATCAATTCCAGCCATATAGACGACAGACGAAAATTATATAAATTAACGAAAACCTTGAAGAAATGGAATAATTTTATAAAATTAATGATTTCTCACCCTTCCTCGATAAATCTACGAAGTTTGAACGAAATCTGGCCGTTTAAAGTAGGTCATAATCGCGCCCAAATGAGTCGGATACAAACAAACATAGATATAGGTGAAGCTAATAAAAAGCGTGGAAAAATATAACTTTCATGCAAATTCCTTATTTGAAAATACAGCTACAATTACACTCAATTTAATCCTGTAAAAAGTATTTTAGAAAATTTATTGAATTAGGCGTTACTTTGCGGAAATCCATAATTATACAAATGATTTAAGTTTCCTCCGTGTAGAGGCGAAACACGTGTCGAATTGTTTTTAAAAAACAAATATATTGGCGGAATTAACACTAAAGAAAACTTAAATCATTTGTAAAAGTATTTTAATTAAATATTTACTAATACATTTCGCATGGTAATTGGTAACAAATGTTGGTAACCAACTCTTCCTGTTCGGAACTCTAATAACGATTTAAAACTGCTTAAACAAAATCCATCTTAGTAATAATAATAAATTAATAAAAATAAACATTATTTTAGTACACTTTAATAATATATGTGAGGAACCTGTATCATAATTCAATAGCTTATGACGCACGCTAGAAGTTATTCATCATTGGCGTTAATAAGGCAAAAAAGCCTTAAAAAAAATTACTCGTGCTATTTTATGTCTGTAGAAAAAAAAATTAATAAAGAAGGTATTAAATACAACCAATGAATATATTGTTATACCGCATAATTTAGTTAAATAACGTGTTATTAAATACCTTTAAATTATTTTTAAACATTTGGAGATAAATGCTTTTTTTATTGCAAAACTTGTTAATAAATTGAAATTATATATTGGAATACAGAGTACAGTACACACATAAGTTACAAGGGGCTTGTTAGCTGTAATATGAAACATATCAGGCTAGCGAAACTCTCCAAGAAAAATCGATTCACTCGATTGTATAAAACGAGGAGTCATTGATAGATTGTCAGATGATGAATATAATCTTGTAAGAAACGGAGATAGCCGTAATCTACTACGTGTTATGCAAATGTTCGCTTTCAGACTTCGCCGGATTATACTTCGTCGCCAAAATGTATTAACATCATCTTTGATACGAATGGTCTAGTTGACAGGTAAGTAATATTATTAACATCCATATTACATGTAATAACTCTTACCCGAATTTGGTTGGTTGTCGGAGTTGGGTCGCGCCGACGGTGCCCCATCCCTAGCTTCAACTTCCAACGCGTACGCTCCCTGCTTCTCCCTATCGAAGACCACCTTCGTGAAGATCTCTCCTGTCTGCATGCTGATCTCGAAGTAATCTTTGCCCTCGTTCCGCGGAGATTCAACGATGTAGTAGTACACCTAGGAAAATAAAATTCATATTTTAATTATAGTTTTATAAAAAAAATAACAAGTGCTGACCTAACTAAATTAAGTACCCCGCGCCCGCTCATTGTATGAATTGTCATAGGCTTAGACCATTTATGCGTCTATATAGAGCCTCTTGCTGTTAAACAACCGATGAGAACAGGCCAGATTTATTACTTTAGTGTGCGTGACTAGTTACAACTTACATTCGCGATTTATATGTCGCGTGTGTTAGTGTGCTCAAAACAGAGGTTTACTGTCAAAATCAATTTATTTCAACGTTTTCACAGTCTATCTAGACGAACATAACAATATACATATGTATATAACGTCTTTGTAGACGAATAAATGATCAAAAGTCATATGTAATAATAATAATAATATAATAATATGGACACACTTTTCACACAAATTCTCTTGCCCCAAGTTAAGCATATATAGCCTGTGTTATGGGTGACAAGAAAATGATATATTTAATACGATATACTTACTTAAACATACATAAATACATTTAAACATCCATGACTCAGAAACAAACATTCATATTCATCATATAAATGCGTGCACCTACCGGGATTCGAACCTCTAGCTTAGTAGGTAGGATCGCTAACCACTCGGCTATACAGGTCGTCGTAATGAAATGTCATTGACTGAATTATTTATATTAAAAATATAATAGGTATTTCTAAGTAAAAAAAATATAGGTCCCGGATAAGTAATCACCGACAAATCATATACTAAAACCTTCTCCGAAACACGCTGCATCTTATGGTATAAGTTTTATTCTGATCCGTTCAGTAGTTTTTGCAGTATAATCAAAGGAAAAATGGCTCTCCATTTATTAGCATAGATAGAAACCTCATTCGATGGTTTATAGAGATCCTAGGCGTGAATAAGTAATCTTTATAATATACAAATTTGATTAGTACCAAAATTAATGGACGATGCGGGATTTCAACACACGCCTCACGGGATACGCCCCAGCGCTTTTACCAACTAAGCCAAATTGTTTAGATTTTAAAAAGCGACGGCTCAAGTCCAACTCCTAATTTACAATTATTGGGGTTAAGCAGGTTATCAATTGTAAAGTACATCCTGTAGATGGAGCCACAACCTGAGAGTTGAATAAACATAGCAAGATTTGCGGATCATGCCATTCGGACGGTCAGTAATAGAGCAGTAGAGCGCTGAGAGAGCGCGTAGAGAGTAGTAGAGCGCTGGGGCGTATCCCGAAGGGGCAGGTTCGAGTTCCGCAGCGTCCATAAATTTTGGTACAAATTGAATTTGTTTATGTAATCCCAGAACTTTAGATAATTTATACGTCTAGATAGAGTCTCTTGATGTTAGACGACCGACAGATAAATAAATAGTCTAGAAAACAGGCCAGGTGTAGTTCTTTAGTGTCTCGCGATTTGTATGATAGTTTGTGTTAGTGTACGTACACTGCTCGAAATAGAAGTTAACTCTAAACTCAATTTTTTTCGACGTTTTAACGCCTGTCATATTATGGTCTATTTTCTCCTTAGCTTTTAATCCTAGATCAATAGTTTTTTTTTATTATCATTATACAGTTTTTGAGTTATTAATGAGAAACTAAATGCAATTCTCTCCATTTTAATTTGTTAATAACATTTGCAATTTTTAATGTGCAATAAATACATCGATACATTTTTGCTAGACGGCATTCAAATCGAATAATCTATCGCTGATATTTTTAGGAGCACATTTTTGGGCTTTTTGAAAATACTAATAATGATTTTTATAAGCTTTTATTTTACATTTTCTTGATAGATTATTTCCGACGAATCATTCGCAATTATTTTTTACATAACAAAAGGTTTGATATACCTTTGCTTCCTACATGGATCATAAAATGTAACTACGACACAATTCTTCCACTGCAGAAAAAAAAACATACGAAAAACCGACCGGAAGTAGTGGGATCATCAAGTTGGTTGCAGTAAAAGACTCACAATCGGTTTCTGAATTGAGAATTTTGCATAAAGTACGACTTAAGTATTGCTCAACCTAAAATCAATTTATTTTAACTGTTCTACAGACTTTTTTATGATAATAAGGGATGAGACCAGCAGGACATTCAGCTGATGGTAATTGAAACGCCCTGCCCACTACGATTCAGTGCCGCTCAGGATTCTTGAAAAACAAAAAAATTATGAGCAGCACTACAATTGCGCTCGTCACCTTGAGACATAAGATGTTAAGTCTCATTAGCCCAGAAATATCTCTAGCTACGGCGCCCTTCAGACCTAAACACATTAGTATTTACACATTACTGTGTTTAGGTCTGAAGACAAGACAAGACTTTCAGGCAGAAATAGGCGCCGTTGTGGTACCCATAATCTAGCCGGCATCCTGTGCAAAGGAGCACTGACTGACGAAGATAGATACCTCTACTAACTAGACACCATAAAAGCAATATTTATAATGTGAGTTATTTAAAAATCTTAATTTTAACACTAAAATAGCATAGACTTAACAGATAAATACACCATACTACAACTATTTGAAAACAATTACAAAAATACCGTTGCAATACGAACCCACTACCGTAGTCTTGCAATGACTGAAATACCTACACACATTCCTAATTATAGATACATGCATTGAAATATCTCCGTGACTTGCAGAATTTGGGTTAATAAACACCTCACCTAAATCCAATTACTTGATACGGGTTGCTTCCATGTTGGCTAAGAACGCTGGTAACCGAATTAGTATCAAATATTCAAAATCTCTCAAGATCCATAGCCTTGTCTATGTAAATGAAAGGTGCACTCAGTAGCTTCGTGTAAGCATATTAGCAAATCTTGTCTCACATAAGCAGCTTATGGAAGTGAGCGAAAATCTTTAGACGCTTTGGTTAAAACATGAACTGCGTCGGCTTATGTTGATCGTTAAAATGTTAAGCACAAAAACTTTTTCAATCACATTTAAAATCAAAATCACTTTATTCATTTGAGGCAAATAACGGACAATTTTGAAAGTCAATTTTCTTTTACTAGTTACCACTTTGGAATATGTTGAGATTTAATTCAGGCCTTTCAATCCCGCGGGATTTCGGTAATTGCGGGATTCCGCATATTGAAAATATTCACATTAATTTAAAACAATGAATTTATCAACTCCACATTTATTTACGTACATATTACTATTAAATTGAGATCAATCAAATTACACTGTTTTTTTTTTTCACAAAAAAAAACAATAACAAATTCTGAATAAAAAACAAAACAAAACGTTGACTGAAAATGCCCTTTCTGCTTCCACACTTGTGGGCGGTAATAAAAGGATGTGTCAATAAACTTCACGAAAATACGAAACAGTTCATAACTTGAATTATTAAGAATATTTCACGCAGATTATCCTATTATGCATCGCATGCTATTTTTTCATTCCCGCAATTCCCGCGGTCCCGCACCTCGCGGGATCCCGCAATACCCAGATATCGGTATTGCGGGATTCCAATCCCCTAATTTAATGAGAAGAAATGGTAAGAAACTCACTGCAACTCTTTTAAATCAATATTTACAGCTTCATTTATTTTTATTACAATATAAAGTAATGGAATAAAAATACTCAAGTGTCAAATTCTCAATGCCTTACACGAGTAAATCAAAATAATAAATTAATAAATAATAACAAGTGTTATTAAGTGCAGTAGATGCATTATTCCTCACTAACTGTTCATAAATAAGGGTGTAATTGTGCGAACATTTTATTAGCGTTATAATAAATATATAAATTTATTTTATAAATATGTATAATAGAGGCTTATCATCAAAATGTGTAAGAACATATCACTTTATTAACACAAATGCTAAGTTTCAACGAACATTCTCAAATAAGCCGCTATCGTTCAAAACTTTTTCACCGACTTCAAAAAAGGAGGAGGTTCTCAATTTGTCGGTATGTTTTTTTAATGAATATCTTTAATCAGCTGTTTTATACAGGTAGGGTAGGGCGCATTTATGTTGATTCTCTTCCAACATCTAGTATTATTGAATTGCGAACAAAATTGCCTCAGAGTAATGGAAAGTGATAACCCTGATGATGCCCCGTTACATAACCCGATCATATTATTTATTGTTGCTACCCAACCACACCATTTGTTTCTTGATATTTTTTTTAATATTATATCAATACTCATGGACGAGTAATAAAAGAAGGACTCCGCGCCGTGATATTAGAAAGTGAAGCACTTTTACGCTAGTGTGTGTGCGGTTACGGGAGATACCATTAACACAATTTTTCTCCCTTAATTAGTCATATATGGCCATAATTACTTTTAACTCCAATTTTTTTAATTCTGATATATTATTTTACACTTTTTCACAGCATACGACGGCATTTTTAAAATATTTTATATCGACGCAAACTGATCTGTCACAATGGCAAATCTCATGATGGCGGCCGATCGGCTTGTATTAGTGTAAGTGTGTACGTGTGGATATGTATTTACACATTAACTGGCTTGTTTTGGGGCTTCACTATTATGTAAGATGACTCGGAGTCCATCTCTTTTTACACGTCCGTGACCAATACTATTATAATAAAGCTGATTTTGTTTGTTTGTTTCAACGCGCTTATATCTACTAGATTGATTGGATTTTTTTGGATTTGACAGTATATCAAGAGGAAAAAATCGATTAGATTATCTAATATACATAGATAACATAAGTGTACATCTCTCAGCTAGATAGCTAGTTAGTTTCTTCATTCTCACGTCTGAAGAATATATTTGTATCGAATGGGTCGTAGCTCAAAGATGTCAATATTTAAGACTAAAGGCTTAGATTATTTATTCGTCTAGATAGAGTCTCTTGCTATTAGACAACCGATAGAAACAGGCCAGGAATACTAGTTTAGTGTGCGTGGCAAACTACGACTTACACTCGCGATTTATATGACACTTTGTGTTAGTGTGCGTGAATTGCTCAAAATAGAGATTAATTCTAAAATCATCATTTTTATCGACGTTTTCACAGCTGTCATAGTCTATCCAGCACGTATAAATGATCCAAGCCCTGAACTGAGGTTGAACACTTAAAAATAAGAAATTGATAAAGCCTTACAATGTTCGTCAGTGTATCTATTCGAGGCTCAGCTTAGTCTTAGTAAAAGAAAATTGTATTTTGTTAGAACATTAAAGTTAAATTTGACGAAACATTAGCAGTAATTTTCCATTCCGAAGTTCCAAATGAAAATTAAATTTTGAATGATGAAATCTTTGGGATGTTGTAGTCTATGTAATGTCCTATACTGACTTCCTGACTGTCTAACTTAACTGTTGACTTACGGCCGTTTCCAATAACCTATCTATCGCTTGTTTAACTTACTAGAGGTAGACAAATCTATCCTTTAACGCTTACTTACATTTCAATAACCTATCGACATAAAGCATTGGGCTATAAACTATATTGGACATAACTATGGATAGATAAGATCTTGTCATTAAACGGTGACAGCAATGTATACGTAACTAGCGATACGTTATTGAAAACGACCGATAATTGTTAAATTACGAGTTGAATGATTTTTCACCCCATAAATTATTAAGATAATTATTACTTAAATGTTTTGAGTCTTCTTGAGTGTCCATCCGCTAACATTTGTCTGTAATCAATTCTACATGTGTTTCGCCTACACGAGGCATCCTCACGAGACTCGTGCCAGAATTTGGAGTGTCAACATCTCCTGAGGGTAATTATGAATGTCATTATTTGGATAATTATGGATTTTCGCAAAATAAAGCCCAATTCAATAAATTTATTAAGATAAGCGTTATTCTATTAAATACAATTACTCTATATCTAAGACTAGCAATGCCCCCCGGTTTCACCCGCGTAGATACCGATCTCGGGGTAATGGAAAGTCTACTAACGGCCGTTTCCAATATACTATCTACAGATGGAGATAAATTACTACCTTCTACTGTCAATAATCTGAAACTGTGCAAATATACCCGATAAGTCATTCTTATCGTCTTATATTGGGACGCGTGTATTGCAAATTCCATACAAATTTCTATCGCTGGTAAGCTATACGTCGCGTCGTCCCATTGACAGACAGCGTGCACGGATAAGGTGAGTATAGTATATTGTCGATAAGTTTATTGGGACAGAAAAATCATCGATAGTTAAGATTTTTATCTCAAGTAAGAGATAGACTGAATATTGGGAACGGCCGTAAGTCGGAACCATAGATTTCTTTTTGTTAACATAAAAGTTTAATTTCATTTAGTTACTATTTTATTATTGCATTATTTTCTTTAGATAAACATTTTTAAATTCGTTATTTCTTTTGAATGGAATTTCTGTTTTAATAATTACAAAAGTATTTTACAGGTATTGAAACGGTCTTTAATATTCAAATAAAATATTTAATTGGATATGGATTACTAGAGAGGTGAATAATATAGATGTTTGTCGGCACTTTGATCAACTTTTAAAATACAAAAAGTAACTTAAAAAACTACAGTAGTTGGACATATGGTATTACGGACTTTTTGGAGATACGACAGACGTTCTATTATATATAAAAAATATTCAACAGTTACATATATATATATATATATATATAACAAAAATATTCTATTATATTTTTTTTCTATCATCACTAGTTTCCGCAGCGCACGCGATAACAACTTTTCTGATGACAAATTTTTCTTAGTTGCAATAATTAATTAATATAATTTTGCTTAGGATCCCTATTTTTTTTTGAAAATGTTATATAGCATATGTCATAGCATATATGGAAATCATTGCAGACATACATACAAAAACACAAATGTTTCCAATTTATAATTTTAGTTTAGATCAGAAACTTATGGCAAAGCAGTATTTCGTGTCTCTATAATAAACAAGATTTATAACTGTTCAGCGTGATAATAGAGTGAAGTATCAAAGATAAAAATCTGATTAAAATGAAACAAATATCCAGTTTGAGTAAAAACATGGTCGTTGAGTTTGATGCCCCAAATTATGTAAGTGAAAATTATAGCGCTCGTGACTTAAGTGCTGAGTTTAAAATTGTCACCGACATTGATAACTGGATATAAATATAGTTAAGAGCCTAAAAGGTTTATTTTATAAAAATAAGGGACGAGACGAGCATGGCGTTCAGCTGAGTATAATTGATATGCCCTGCCTCAAGATTATCCAACAATTGTGAGTGGCACTACAATTGCACTCGTCACCTTGAAACATAAGGTGTTACGGCGCCCTTCTGACCGAAACACAATAATGCTTACACATTACTGCTTCACTGCAGAAATAAGACCCGTAGTGGTACCCATAATCACCCACAACGGTCTATTGCCTATTTCTGCCGTGAAGGATTAATGTATTAATATTATTGTGTTTCGGTCTGAAGGGCGCCGTATCTAAAGAAATTACTGGAAATTATTATGTCTCAAGGTGACGAGCGCAATTGTAGTACCGCTCATAATTTTTGGGTTCTTCATAGATCCAGAGTGGCACTGCATTGGGCAGGGCGTATCAATTACCATCAGCTGAACGCCTTGCTCGTCTCGTCCATTATTTTCATAAAAAAAGTACACTGAAAACTGTAAACTATATTAAGCCAGTAAACATATTTTATATTTACTGTTTACTTCGATACTATTCATTTTCTTGTCTTTCGTCCGTTTTTTAAACATGAAACGATTTACATATTAAAGAATAATTATATATTTACATAGTTAATTGAATAATATTTTACATTTACTTAATTATTCAATATTATAAATTATAATCCTAACTAGCCCGGGCACAGGCCTGGTAATACAGATTAATGACGTATTGTTGACAACCCATATAGCCGAAAGGTTAGTGACCCTGACTACTAAGCTAGAGGTCCCGGGTTCGAATCCCGGTAAGTGCAATAATTTATATGATGAATATCGATATTTGTTTCCGAGTCATGGATGTTTATATGTATTTATGTATGTTTAAGTAATTATATAATTTCTTAGCTTAGATTTAGATTTTTGTTATACTTAGTTGTATGTAATTAAAACGCTTATTATTTGTTTCTAACTATCTGTTAAACAATTCTCAATTGATTATTGCAGACTTTCAAATTTTTCATACTTTTTTTTCACCGGTTTTAGTTTTTAACTCACTTTTAGATTTGTAATAATGTATCGATAAGCGAAATTAGCATGTAGTGTTTACCTTTAAATGATTTTGCATACCCTGCACATGTAATTTAAATTGTTAATTGTTTAAGAAATATTTGTATGTAAAATCGCTGGTAGACCAATAAATAAATAAATATTGTATGAAATATATGGTTGTCTTGTACCCATAGTACAGGCTATGCCTAGTTTTCGGCAAGATAATTTGCGCAAAATTGTGTTAATATTATATTTAAATGCTAGTTAGCAGTTCTAGACACATACTTAATCGAATACGCATCGAATAGAATACATAAAACTTGAAATAACAATTATAGATTAAAGAGCGATAGGTGGACAAAGAAAATCATGGAATGAATCCCACAACATTAAATAAGGTTAAGAGGTCGCCAAAGAAAAGATCGGCAAACCTTTTCATTAAAAGGTTGGGATCGTACGGGATGACCAAAGCCAAAGATGGGGACAACTGAAAAGAGTTGGGGTAGGCCTAGGCCAAATAGGCGAATATTTCGTGCATTCAAACCGTGAGTTCATATTGTAATATTGTAAAATAACTTTACATTTTTATTTAAATTGTGTTATCAAATGTAGAATGTATGTGTATATGTAGTAGTATCTAATGTGGCCACGTGCAACACAAAGCTGCTAGAATTGTCGAGGATCCTGTATTCTGTGAACGGTCGGATCACTTGGCGTTGCGTAGAGACGTCGCTACATTGTGTGTCTCCTACCGCATTTATCACGGGGAGTGTTCCAAAGAGCTGTTTTACATGATTCCTGCCGCCGAATCACCCCTTCGCACGACACGCCACAAATATCATCTAGATATGGATGTGTGGCGTTCTTCCACAGTGGGGTTTTCAAGGAACTTTATTCCACATACCACAAAAGCTGTGGGATGAGCTTCCTTGTGCGGTGTTTCCGGGATGATACGACATGGGTAGCTTAAAAAAAAAGCGCAAACACCTTCCTCCATGACCGTCAACGCTCCTGTGATTCCTCTGGTGTTGTAAGAGAATGTGGGCGGCGGAGATCATTTAATACCAGGAGACCCGTACGCTCGTATCCTTCTTTTCCATAAAAGAAACTCTTACCTGATTATTCGGGAAGGTCCCATCCTTGTCAATGGCGTTGACCTGTGTGACCTTGGTCCCGATGGGTTCTCCCTCCAGCACAGTCTCCTGCTCTCGCTCCGTGAACAGCGGGATCTCGTCGTTGACGTCCTCCAGCATGATGTAGACCGTTGCTTCTGATGCCAACTGCTGAGCTCCGTTATTCTATACAACATGAAATTATATATTTAAGTAATCTAATCTAAATAGCCATATAAAATTGCTACTGTTTTATTTCAAACAAGTTAAACATGTGTTCAACACTTGCTTAGCATTAAACATATTCATAGATCATAGATAGATTATATTCATAATATGAAAGATTTAGATTATATATTGATGACAGATAGATGTTAGTTGACAACACTTCAGTTTATGGTGTGCTTAACG
Source organism: Leptidea juvernica (assembly GCA_949711755.1). Classification (NCBI taxonomy): domain Eukaryota; kingdom Metazoa; phylum Arthropoda; class Insecta; order Lepidoptera; family Pieridae; genus Leptidea; species Leptidea juvernica. The sequence continues at coordinate 1,198,746 of CATIXQ010000031.1, forward strand.
ACGTTTTAGTTAAACACAAGCTAAACACTGTTTTGTAATAGAAAAAGATAAAATCCATTTAAGACGTCGTTATTGTTAAAGTAAGGTCACTCTCTAACAAAACACGTGTCTAAGCCCATTTTAAATTAATGTTTTGTAAAAAAAAACACTAAGGTTTAATCGATTTCTTTTAGAGGAATGATTTCGCTGAATTTAGCAATCCTTTTCAACGTTCTAATCTTTGAAATAATAATTAGTAGTAAATTTTGTTTTTTTTTTAATCAGATAACACCAGCAACGCTCGTAAATAAAGATTATAATCAGCCCAAATACGTCCACAGCTGAACATAAGCCTCCCCCAAAATTTCCAGAATAGTTCCAGCTAGCTTTATAAGACCATCTTGTGGAGGGCTGTCTCCCACCCGTGGTCGCAACTCGAGAACCTCCTGAACCCACCAATTATCGTTTCTTCGAGGTGGCCAGCTCATTACTACTTTAACTCACTAATTATTTGCACAACATTGGCCAAATTTGTTCGTAACCGTACGGATTATATCGCCAAGAGAAATTTCGAGAATTTCTCTGATAGATATATAGAAACATATGGAGGAAAATCTTCAACAATACTTTCGACAAAAGAAAACAAAAAACTTCTACAAAGAAAACAAGTACTTTATACTAATAATATCATTATGGCACTCGAGAGCATGGTCTACCGCTGGTAAGTCATATCATAAAAGCTCAATTTCCACGAGTTGATATTATGAGCTTGGGGTCAGTAATTACTAGGGTGATAGGACTATTAAAAAAACCCCGACCATATTTACTTAACATTTTACCCGAGGATATTAGAAAGGAGCCTAATAAAACAAAATTTTAATATATTTGAAAGTAAATTGCTAAAATGTTTACGTGTTGTTACAAAATTTTGTATCTAGAGTTTGTAAGTTAAAATAGTGTGACTGTTCTTTCCTGCTATCAAATCGTCCAGGCGCGTTAGGAAGGTGTCTATTTAAAGTATAATGAAATTCAAAAGAACTGTTACATTTATGTGGTAAAGGTTACTATAACATAAATGATTTTCCTGATCATACCAAAGATTACGTGAGAAGCAATCGCCAGCCGTCAGGCTGTTTAAATTATAAATTTGATTGTATCGAAATTTAATTAAAAAAAAAAAACAAACAAGAAGCCCGCTGAATATCTTGCGTCCGCTCTTCTCAGGTCTGACTCTGAGGCATTCATTTCGGAATGGGTAGTAGTTTTTTACTTCAATAAGTGATTGCATATCTAATTTAGAATAAAAATATTTAAATTTGAATTAAGCAAGTGTATAATATACTTAATAAATATAAAAAGATAGACAAATCCCTACTAATATTATAAATGTGAATGTATGTTTGTTTGTTACGCTTTTACGCCGGAGCTACTGAACCAATTTTGTTGAAATTTGGCAGAGCGATAGACCAGAACTTGAGAAAGGAGATTGGCTACATTTTATCCCGGAAACATCCATGACTCCCGCGGGATAACACGGCTGAAACTCACGTCAATGAGCTATAACTATATCAATAGTAGGTTGAGATTGCCATTGCAATCTTCCTCGAAATAAGATTCATATAATATGTTGGGAACGGGAGCGAAAACGGGAACCGGAACTGGAATAGGACATGATATAATCTTCAATAAGGAACTTGCTGATTATTTTTAAAACCATTTATCTACGCGGACGAAGTCGCGGGCATCAGCTAGTAAGTCATAAGACTACTAAGGGTCTTACAATCGTAAATGATGGAAAATAAACAAACAAAATAACAAATGAGTTTTTCAATAACATAGTCTAACCTCTACTCGAATTGTCAGATTATATTCCTTGATGCTCTCGTAGTCCAAGGGATGATTCACTTTAATGTCGGCCCAAGTAAATCCATTGTCAGCCCTTTGTTGCAAGTAGAACGTGTGGAATTTGTTAGTCTGAGCCGTTGAGCCGGGCATCAGACGGTAGAACACGGTTGGGTTGTTCTCAATGCCAGAGCTAAAACATAAGAGAAAACAATAATACCCGACAGATTCTCACATCGCCGCTAAAACGATACGACATAGAAAATGAAATATCTATTGAGTTGAACTATCACAAAACAACAGTGTGATCGTAAATATCTTTAGAGCGTCTAAAGGCCTGTTTCACTGTCATTAAATATATTATCGTAATGCTCGAAAGTAACAAATTTTACGACATTCAAAGGGTTGAAGTGAGGTCGTAATTCCTTTAGCTTTAGTAAAATAAGGCAGAATATTAAAAAAAGGCATTTACTTTTGACAACCACATTTCTTATTATTATTAACAATATAACTTATTAAATTTTATCAATAAAATTGTCTCAACACTGCGAGTGTCACTAAACTCACATCATTATTAAACATACTTTATTATGATACGAGCAGGCACCAGCTTTTTGCCCGCGTGGATTAACTTAACTTTTTGTATGTTAACCGATCGGCATTAAGCAAACATGAAATCTTACGGGGAGCTTGCCACAATACAACGAATTTCCGCATTTAAATCGGTTTAGCTGTTTCTGAGATTTGCGTGCATAAACGAACTCACAAATACAGTAATCTGACAGATTACTAAAATACGGTCAAACTTTCTGCAACCCGACCCGGGCGCCTATTCTTCCTCATACATTGCCCCGGGTGCTTTCAAGCCCTTGTGAACCCAGTATCAGTTGGACAATTTTTCACACACCCTCCATTCAATAACTTCGCAGGTGTTAATAGGTTTCCTCACGATATTTTCTTTCAACGTAAGTGTCGAATTGACGTAGGTACATAAGAATTAAAAAAAATCGAAAACGCATTCCTACATGGCCTTTGCGCGAACAACGCATATTTTTTGGAAATTCTATAGTTTTAAAATGTTCCTCTATTACTCGCCAAAAGTGGTAAAATTTAATCTGAATTAATTAATTTGATAAAGAAGTATGAAAGTTATGGCATTCCGATAAAAAAATCTTTAACATAGTTTATTGAGCAAGAAACTCTTTTTGATTTATGTACGATTATATATATTGAGAAATGTAACACTTAACGCATTAATTCAAAAATATTATTTACTAAGACGAAACTAGAATATAATATAAAATTTAATATTTTTTTTGAAACAAGCCTCTAGTCTTATATATGAAATGAAATGACTCAAAATTATCCAAGTACGTTAAAATTCTAAATCTAAGTCCATTCGTTTTTGGTAACTTATTAAAAAATATATTAAATGTTAGTAATTCAATCATAAAATGAACCGAAACTAATGTTTATTTTTAAAGTATTCGGTTTTACACAAGTAAAACGGGAAACAAAATTTTATGAACGATGAGGGACTCGAACCCGTGACCTTTCGCGTTCCGTGCGAGCGCTCTTTCTAACTGAGCCAATCGTTGGAGTGACGTATCATTTCTAAAATCTTGTATGCTTTGTTCAACTGTCAGGTTTTGGCTTCATTTTCTACTTAACAGTTGATAACCTGCTCAACTCCAATATTTGCATATTAGGAAATTGACTTGAGATCTAAAAATTTGTTATGCACTCGCACGGAACGCGAGAGGTCACGGGTTCGAGTCCCACATCGTTCATAAAATTTTGTTTTCAGTTTTATTTGTGTAATTAATCCCAGAAGTGAGGGTTATCACTTTAAAAACAAAACAAATTGTATTAGGTTTTACACCAAAAAAGAACAGAGATCTAAAACTATGCACTATGAGTTAGTAAGGTGAGTTAGTTTGTCTTTGTGTCAAACACGTCAGTTTGAAAGTGTGATTTAGAATGATCAGAGAGACTCAAGAAGTGAACCATGGACCGGCACTGTGTTCATTGATGCAATATGCAATGCAATAATAATAGTTGCAACCAACAACGATTAGTTACCTACAACATTCATTCTAAATGTATCATTTTAATTGTAACGAAGTTTTATTAAGAATTACAGTACCGTGTGAATTACAGTGATAGATTTTAATTTCTTTTTTCCGTTGATTTTTTTTTTATATTAATAGTTTTCAATATTTATGGCAATAGTGGTAGGATGAATAAAGCCAGTTTTCACGACCGAAAGGCTTTACGCCAGACAGCAACTTAAGCCCAAGCAGTTGCATTACCTTGAACCACTTACTTTACAAACCTTTACGTAATCTTTCAATTAAGAGTTTATTAACTGTCAAAATAAGAAAATAAGAGAAAATAGGCAAAACAATAATACACCAATAGGAAATCAGTTATGTAAATAAATAAAAAATACGTCAGTAATAAGTAGTCTAATCGGAATTTTACGTATAAATTCTGATTGAAGATACTCTTAGAAATTAAACAAAATTGCCTTCTATAAAATATACCTAACAAGACGAATAAATTATAGCGCAGAGTATTATTATATGGACGTATTAACGTTTACTAGATTAGACGACACACATAGCCGAATGGTTAGTGACCCTGACTACTAAGCTAGAGGTCCCGGGTTCGAATCCCGGTATCAATCATTTATATGATGAATATGGATATTTGTTTCCGAGTCATGGATGTTTATATGTATTTACGTATGTTTAAGTAATTATATTTTATTAAATATATCGTTGTGATATACTCATAGTACAGGCTATGCTAGTTTGGGATAAGATAATTAGTGTAAAAGTGTGTAAAAATTATTATTATCTATACTAATATATAAAGCTGCAGTGTTTGTTTGTTTGTTTGAACGCGCTAATCTCTGGTACTACTGGTCCGATTTTAATGATTCTTTCAGTGTTGGGTAGTCCATTTATCGAGGAAGGCTATAGGCTATGTTTTTTTTTTCAAAATTAGGGATCCGTAATAAAATTGCTATTATGTAACACAAGGTGTAAAATCGAAAACCTATTTTTGCGTGCGCTGCAAAAACTATTGACAATAGAACAAAATGATGTACAGGCTATAATATAGGCAATATTTTATTACTTATAAAACTATCGCGTGAATTATACTTTATATGGCAAAACAACGTTTGCCGGGTCAGCTAGTTATAGATAAAGCTTTTTAGTAGACTGACTGAAATAAAAAACGTGGACTACTATAATATTTAGATTTTGGATTATCATTGCGAGCTCCACCTGGATGCAGCCTGAGCACCTGGATGGAGGATTTTAATTGAGGACGGAATAAAGTCATTAGGAACATACTCAAATATTTAGAATTAGAATTATAATTAGAATAATTTATCGCAGTACCATATTAGTTACATAGATTTACAAAATATCTGTTACAAAGTATACGTTGGTTTAAAGTAAGTAACTTTAATTTTACAAGTATTCTGGCCTCACACTAGGATTCCCTGTGTCGTGATATTATCGTCATATTTATAAAAAGCGTAGTCATTTGGGCCATATGACAATAACAAAACTTCTTAAGGTTTGGATTTTAAATAAACTTAATAATGAATACATTTCTTTTTTTTTTTGGAACGAAGTTCCTTATGGGACGATAGGGAGGGGTACCCTAACCGGGAAAAAACGTCCAGAACGTAACTCTCTTCATGTACGTCGAAGCGATGCTTCGCGACAATATCTATATTATTTATATATAAATAATTGACAAGTAATAATTATTAACATTTGACACATTTCTGACAAATTACATTGATTATTTATTTTATTTATTTAGAGCATTGGTAACAAGGCCAGATCAAACCAAAATACAATATACGAATATTTAAATCATATTTAAATAGGTTTATAACTGCAAAATTACATTGACATAAAAACAAAACATAATGACGTTTACAAAACCGTTTTGATGTTATTGAAGATAAACTTCTTTGACTATTAGACGATGCGCGCGCTCAACGACATCTAAAAATAAAAGTTTTCAGAAATTTTCTGACGTTTGCAACATTAATTATTTTTTTTTGGTTTCTTCGTCCATTATTAGGACAGGCAAAGGGTTCAAGCCAATGCAACAGTGTTCGTTAATATTCACTAATTTATTTCACGATATTTACAATATTGTTCTTTCTACAAACGTAGAAAAGGACGACGAATAAATAATTATAAGGATGTGTTTTGTTACGCCAAAGAAGTATAACTTCTTGCGTGCATACATAAGTATACACACACTTTTTTTTTATGTTAGACAGTGGAATTCAGCGGAAACTGCCCGTTTTTTTTAGAAATCAGTAAAATTAATATTTTTATAATAAGGAACTACGTCCCTATACGTCACCACACGGTTTTTTTTTGTTCTCATTAAATAAATTTATCAATAAATTTATTATATTAGAGATCGCCTTAGGGAGCTTAACAAGCATTATATAATCAAACGTGACAGCAGACATTCGACACCCGTAAAATAAAGTGTTCGGCGCTGCTAAAAAGTTTCCACTTCAATAAATATTTACTACCAATGTTTGTAAAATAAGTGGTTCGCTTATATAAATGGATGAATAGCTATATAAGTTCTGGCAACGGTTGCGTTAATAATGGCTTATACTTTATGATTTTAATGTACCTATCTCATATTTCGTACATTGATTTAGCACTTACCTGATTTTTGATAGTACCGTAGCATGTTACGCCTTAAAGAAAATGCAATAGTACTTTCACGAGATAATTGTAGACGCTTTCACAATAAAGATGAATTTATATTATTTCGAACAACGAAAAAAATGCTAGTTTCACTAGATAATTTCAATTGTTTTTTATCTGATAAAACTACGAGTAACTGTCAAAATAACAAATTAAATGAAAATACAGCCTACATGCAAATACACATTGGACACAGATGAATTAAGTACCTACCCAAATGTTCAAAAATATCTCTTTTTATTTTAATTATTGTATTGAGTTTAAATTATTGGATATTTTTGAACATATTTTTAATGTGACCCCATTCCATGTAAGCAGTGAGCCCGCTAAAATGCACTTGGTGAACAATAACTTTGTGGAGATGCATTAAATATAAAATGTACGGATGTCACAACAACTATAATAATCATAGTCATCGGGTAAAGACGCGCGCACGAATCTCGTACTTATGTTTGTGCGGTTTACAATCAAAATCGAATTCACTCATTAGATTCTTCGGAAAAACATGTCATCACGAGCAGATGATATGCTTGAAGTTATGCAGCATCGAATATCAGTGACAATTTGTTCTGAGCCCAAACGCAATAGCCATGACGTCATATAGCCCGGATCAAATCGCCCTGATATTCTTGTGTTCGATGTTGACGGTAGATGCGACAAACAGGAGTAGGAGATAAGGCAGCGGCCACACTGCGTGCAGGGGGCTGCGTGCGGTGCCCGTGCCGAACAGTAAGACACGCACCTTGCTTTAACGGACACCACTTTGGCACCGACGGGCAAATTTTCTCGAATGTAGATTGGGCCGTACACTGTGTGGTCCCACACGGGGGGATTGTTCGCGCGATCCACTACGTCTATCTGGACCTCCACGGTTCTGGACAAGGGTGGGAAGCCCTTGTCTTGAGCCATAGCCTCCAACTTGTATGTCTCTCGCTATTGGGAAAGAGTCGATGGAAACAGACAAAACCACGTCGTTAGTAGTGTTAAGGAGTGGAAGGGCTGCGGGTTCGGCCCGCGGCACCTTATACCAACCTTGCTTTGACACTCGTCACTACGGTACCCACTGTGACATTCTCTTTGATGTGAACGGGGCCATACGTGGACATGTCCCAGATGGGAGGTTTATTGTTCCTGTCTACCACGTCTAACTCAACGTCCACGTCTGCGGAGGAGGGCGGCTCCCCTCGGTCGGAGGCGCGCACGCGGAGGCGATACCTGTCCCGCTACAGATACACGGGTCAGAGGTGAGCGGGGACAAATAAAAACAAAACAACTCAAATAATAATCATAAAACACATAAGTATTCCACGCTAATAAACAATTAAAACAAAATAAATAATTAAAACAATTTCAACTTTCATATACATTAACTCACGTTAAGTTTTAATTCAAATTATATTATGTAAATAGAAACACGACATTCAATCTTCGCACTTACATTCTGAAAGCCAAACTAAATAATAGTAAAAGATTAGATATCATATACTTCAAGTTTTGGTCCAGTCACGACGTCTTCTTACATACCAAGAGCTCGTTCGTGCTAGCTTACGGAACAATATGCATATTAGCCAATGTAAGAGGGTGCATCAAAATAAATTGGAAAATAATGTTTACCGTATTATACAATTTCCGTTCTGTACAATAGGAAAAAAGATTAACTGTACATTAATATTACTTTGTACAATAAAATTAACTAAACTAATGTTTAAAAAATAAAACATAACGAAAAGCAGGCAATGCATGCAGCTCTGCATACAAGACATGGCGGAAAGGTCAGTTTGTCATAAAATGGTTTGGTGACCTGGTACGACTACAACAATACGACACTCATTGTAATGGATATATTACAAACGATGGACGTTACGGTTAACTGTACAAATTGTTTTCGAAACGTTGCCCCTTTCACAGAAGAAATAATGTCACAATGTAATATGTATGTATATATGTAACTGGTCAGGTAGCCAAATCGCCCTAGAGCGATCTGGCCACCACAGTTTACAACTAACATGATTATAAAACAATATTATTATATCAATACATACTGGCATCCTGGAAAAAATTAGCATTAAGATGAATATATAATAAATAATGGATTTAATAATTATTGTTTGAGTGGTCGTCTAGCTTACAACTACACAAGGGGACAGAATCGAACTGCCTCTGAATATCCCTGATAGAGATTAGTAAAAAAACATGTACATACATACATTATGATAGGTTTTATAAGCAATAAGCTTCTGAAATCAATCGATTAATTACAATAAAATAAACTTCAAACTATTTGGTGCGAAATGTACAAAGGTGCACATACAAAAACTGTACATGTTTTAGAACTAAACATAGTTTTAACAGTGAAATATTTACAGCGGTATCAAGTTGGTCAATAGATATTATACACTAGTCATATTTATCGTTAAGGTAGGTTAATGCGAGATATGTGCGGAAATAAATCTTAACGAAGATTGAGTGCTGAGCCGGCGCTGGCGGCAACTGAAATTAATTGTGCTGCAAGAAGAATAAGCGCCGCCGGCCGCGCCCCGTCGCCCGCCGACGTTCAATGGACAACTACTCCATATAGCCAGGATTTACCCACTCCACAGCAATTTACAGCAGCATTTAATTTAGAACTATTTACAAGAAAAAACTTATATAAGGTGCCAATTGAATCCTAGGGCTTTTAGGTAGCACTCATCCACCAAACTTTATAGTAAAGTTGACTCTTTCATACATCTTTCTTTTCACAAACACCTATTGTTAAAGATGGCATAGAAGCAATACTTACGTCTAACGGTTTCTTTAAAACAATCCAACCTGATTCAGGTTGGATTTCAAAATATTCAATATCTGCCGGATTATAAGGAGCACTTAAAGTGTACACAATAGCTCCATTATTATCAGCATCTTCATCAGATGCCGATACCCTTAATATATTTGTGCCAATACTGGCATCTTGTTTAACGTTCTCCACGTATTTCTGTAAAATACATGAGATATTATACGAAGGAGATTTAGCTGAACAGTAAAAATGCTTGCAGTATTTAAAAGCCCTAGTCATGCAATAAATGGTGCGATTAAATATTTTCAAATATTTACCTGTCGATCAAATAGTGGAGGATTGTCATTTACATCTGTTATTTCAACAGTAAAGGAGCAGACACCTTCGAGTGAGGGATCTCCTTGATCTGTAGCTTTAACGGTTACTGAAACAAATTTACCATCGTCGCCTTCCCTATCAAACACCTTGTTAGTTGACACTTCGCCAGTTTCTTCGTCTACAGTGAATTTCGTTCCTTTTTGATTCGGTTGTTGTACTATTGAATATTTTACTTGACCATTGACACCTTTATCTTCATCAGTTGCGTGAACTTTAATAACGGGACTGCCATTTGGAGCTCCTTCTTCAACTTTAGGGAAGTATGTCGGACAATCTTTAAAAATAGGCTTATTATCATTCACGTCAGTTATGAACACCACCACAACAGCTGTTGATGTGTGTATGGTAGCATCACCGTTGACGCAACATGCACCATCGTCCATAGCAGTTACGTTCAATTCATACTTATCACGATCTAGTGATATAGCTTTATTGTGAAGACGAATCACACCAGTTATTTCTTCAATTACAAACTGTCCAGAACTTGTACCGCCGCCGACAAAACCAAATCGGACATTATCACCATCTTTATCAGAAGCGACTACAGTAGTAACCAATGTGTTTGGGCCTGCATTTTCATCAACATTTGGTGTATATACTTGTTGGGAAAATTTAGGTTCTTCGTCATTCTTGTTTTTGGTATATACTCTTACTGTTGCAGTTCCTGTTTTTGCTGGTTCCCCTTTATCTTTGGCCGTAACAACAAACTCATAATAAGCATTGTTGTTGTCTGCATCCAGTTGTTTATTATTTGTGATGATACCGTTAGAATCAACACTGAAGTGGTCATCTGGAAAAACGAATGAAAAATATTTATCATTATATTTAATAGGATGATTTTGTAAAACAAAGTTCTATTAACTTATGAATAATAAGTACAGTAATTTGAGAATTGAAGATCGGATTTCCGAGAATATAATATCATGTTTAATTATAAATGCGTGTGAAGGTATTTTGAGGTTCCTAAGAGGTAAAATTTGTATAATATTCAACAAACTCTCTCTCTCAAACAAATTCTCATATTCATGAAGTAGGAAAATTTATTTATTTATTTGGAAACAAAACAGAAGCATCACTAAAAGAATAACATGGAAGGAAAAGAAAAGAAGAATTTCTTACAAAATATAAAGAAGTAAAAAAAGTCTAATTTCTAATCTGTAATATGATGTTTCCTTAACCAGTTACACTGAGAACATTTTATAAGGCAATGATTGAAGCGTGCTTAACGCCAACGATCTAACCACTATCAGGATAAAAATATATCTATCTATATAGGTACATGTCAAAATAAATGGAGATAAAAAAAAATTAATCATAGCAAATATACATGACCATACAGTACTTAATAAAAATATCAATGAAATAATTAAATTGAAAAAAAAGATATTTATATTCAAGATTGGGATAGTTAAATTTGTTTTTTAATTCACACTTGTACCTTGAGGAAGAGCTCGACAATATATCCAATTAATTCAAAAATTAGATAATATTATACAATTTAGTAGTAAACCTGTCAACTGGAGTTTAAAATGAGAAGGGGTCACGGGATCCTCCTTATTTAGGGTGTTACGATAAGAATACCCTCAGTTATTCCACCTAGAAGGCGTACTATGAAGTATAATCGAAAAATTACCAACGTGTCATGACAGGTTGTTCATAAATCAATCTATATGAAATGCTTACAATGGAGTTAATTGAAGTGGAGTTGGCTTTGTTTGTACCAATGTTATAAGAATGGTAAAAACCAGTGGGAGGCTCCTTTGCACAGGATGCCGACTAGATTATGGGCAATTGATTATACCACAACGGCTCCTGTTTCTGCCTTGAAGCAGTAATGGGTAAACATTATTGTATTTCGGTCTGAACGGCGCCGTAGCTAGTGATATTACTGGGCAAATGAGCCTTAACACCTTATGTCTCAAGGTGAAGAGCGCAATTGTAGCGCGCTCAGAATTTGAGGTTTTTCAAGAATCCTGAGCGGCACTGCATTGTAATGGGAAGGGCGTATAAATTACCATCAGCTGAACGTCCTGCTCGTCTCATCTCTTACTGTCATAAAAATAGTAATAATAATGACCTGAAACTAAATATTCAATTTCTGCATTTTTTCCCGAATCAGCGTCCATTGCTTTTACTTTGAGGATGCTGGTTCCCAAAGGTATGTCTTCGTCAACGTTGTGCGCCTGGTAGTCAGGAAGCTCGAACTTGGGAGCGTTGTCATTTACATCGGTGACTCGGATTGTTAGCTGGAATTGAAAATAATTATATTAATAATAAACTTATGACTCACAAACCAAAAACCGACCATCAACAAAATTGTTATTTTTAATTTTAACTTTTGAAATAAAACCTTATTTAAGTACTGAGCACCTTATTTTTTAGGTATTGAATTAGACTGAGCCGTCACGATTAAATATGTAACGCTTGTTCGGGATACAATCGACTAAGGAAGAGTCACTCGGTGACCTAAAGAGTATTGAAAATAATTATATAAATATGACTCACAAACCAAAAAACCGATCGTCAACAAAATTGTAGTTTTTAACTAAAACCTTTTTTAGATACTGAGCACTTTATTTTGTAGGTATTGAATGAGACTGAGCCGTCACGGTTCGCTATGTAACGGTTGTTCGGGCTACATTTGACTAAGGAAGAGTCGCTCGGTGACCATTAGAGTATTATTCATTCGTATTATTAACCTCGTTTTGATGTAGTTTTCACATCTGTCTTATGGCATGAAAGTAGGCCCCTTTTTCGCAAGTCAACAATTCTACATACAAAATGATTGATAGTAAGTACCTTTGTAAATATTTATTTATGATAAGTTATTAAATATCAATAATTTTACTATAATATTAAATTGTGTCATACGAATTCAACTGGAAACATTGGCATTAATTACACAAATTAAAATTAGACACAAAATGTATGGATGCGGGACTCGAACCCGCGACCTTTCGCGTTCTTCAAGAGTTGAACAAGACATACAAGTTTTATCAAAGATACGTCACTCGAGCGGTTGGCTCAGTGGAAGAGCACACGCACGGAGTCCCGCATCGTTAATAAATTTCGTTTTTAAACTTAATTTCTATAATTAATCCCAGAAGTGAGGGTTATCACATTACAAAGAATAATAAATTGTGTAAACATTGATTTACTTGGGCGACTATTTAATCTTATTACGGCTAGCTGTAAAAGTCAAAGTCGTGGTAGGCCCAACTCTAGCCTTTTTGTGCTTAACCGTTACTTTAACATGTTTGTTATTGTTTGTAAGTTAGTTGGTGCAAACCAGCCTTAGTATTAAATACTATTTTACTGTTGAACATGATTTGTAAATATTTTTTTAAACTTATGTCTTTTCATAAAATTGCTAATGTCTGACAACACAGAGAAAACGGACAAATAAATAACAACTTGATTTTTTTTTATTTACGGATTTACCAATATATTTTTATTTTAATCTCAACTTTTCGAAGATCCTATATTAAGAATGATACATACTGTGGATAAATTTTATTTTTAAGAAATACTTATTAAAAATACGAAAATATTGTATTGTCTTCGGTGCAAATTCTAAAGTAAGTTGGTCGTCATGATATTTGTGTAAATTATGTACAATCATTGTTTTACATATATAGACTAGCTGACCCGACAGACGTGGTTCGTTACATAATAAATAAAAAACTGTTTTTATGAATTTGACAATGATATATTTTCATAACATCAATAATTATTTCGTAAAATATAATCCCTGTTGTTATAATGAAATTGTTTCATAACAGAACTATCTAACCGTGCGTCAATAAATTCTCTCATAGAAAATATGTCCATACAAACGAAATAGTGAAAATAAGAATAATTATGGGTCCCAAATCGAAATTAAAACTATCCTATCGCTCGGGTTGGACTAAACTGTACTCAAGTAATCCCAATTAAAATCCATTCATTAGTTTAGGAGTTCACTGGAAACAAACATCAGGACACTGGATTTATATTACACGCTATTTATTAGCTTCACCTGTATGTATGTTTGTTTGTAACCGACTCATTTGGGCGCGATTTTGACCCACTTTAAACGGCCAGATTTCATTCAAACTTCATAGATTTATCGAGGTCTTATAGGAAGATTAATATGATAAAATTATTCCAATTTTCAATTTTCAAATAAAGAGTTTTGTTAATTAATATAATTTTTTCATCTATAAGGCAGGAATTGATGTTCATTTCAAATTTCAACAATGATCTTTTCAAACAAAGCGTGTTTTTTCGTTTTTTTAAATATTAAGAAGATACACGCGAAGCTTATATAAATGTAAACATGTACGCACCTCAACGGATGTCGAAAACCCTCCCGAATCTTCAGTCGCAGTAACAACCAATGAGTAAACATGTGGCTGACGCAGATCCTCGAAGTCCAGTTCCTTAGCCAGCTTCACAATGCCGGATGTGGGACCGATGTTGAACGTCCCGGCACCCTGGCCCTGGGCTTTTAATGTGTAGCGTATCTCACGATCGGCGAACGACTTGGCTTTCACCGATATAATGCTGTAAATTAAGTTAATGCTGCTTTAAGTTCGTTCACATACATATGTATGTATGTAGAAACTTTGAAATTATAATGGAAAAACATTCACATGGGAAATTACGTGCTACTTGTTGTAATTGGATGATCGTACCATTGAAAATCCTGCTTTCGTTGATAAATAAACCCTTTTTTTATGTTTCTATTTTTGAAGTGAAAATTTTTTTGTGGCGTTGAGCACTTTTTGAGATGAACATAAAATGTTAAACTTGCGTCAGGACACTTGACCTGATCGAAAATTCATAAAACAGTCGTTGAAGTTGTGTGTGAATATTGATTGAGATAAACTTTTTAATGTAAAATAATTGTAATAGTTCTGAAGTGTTAAATTTTTTATGTATTATAAATTGTTAATTTTGTGTATGTTAGCGCAATAAATGAATATTGCATTAAACCACATAAATGCTGGTACTTTTATACTGATAAATAAAGCAATTCGTGCGAAATTATTCCCTAAACATTCCAAAATATTCAAAAATGCACAACGTTAATGTTCAAGTTTTCACTACTGCTGGCACTCCCGAAGTGCAACCCGTTTTATTTTTTATGTCCACATAAAACCTCTGTTTATTTGCAATGTGTGTGAGTAGATACATCTACTGTATTTAATCTCTTGTGGTTTTATCATTATTTTTATTTTATTTTAGTTACTTATTTACTAGTTCAAACGTTACAGTATTTTTAGTACCAGTTTACATAGGTTGTTTTTAAAATGTTTGTAAAAAGAATGATAAAATTACAAGTACAATAAAATGTAATATAATGCTTGCGTAAATTTTCCGTTACTCAATAAAGTTTTGCAGTTATTATTTGCTAGTGGGAAGCTCCTTTGCACAGGATGCCGGCAACAGCGCCTATTTCTGCCGTGAAGTAGTAATAGACTTAAGGGCGCCGTAGTTAGTGAAATTACTGGGCAAATAAGACTTATCATCTTATGTCTCAAGGTGACGAGCGCAATAATTGTAGTGCCGCTCAGAATTTTTGGGTTTGTCAAGAATCCTGAGGGGCACTGCATTGTTAAAGGCAGGCCGTATCAATAACCATCAGCAGAACGTCCAGCTCGTCTCATCCCTTATTTTCATTTAAAAAAAGAACTCATATATTTTTTGCCTAAAAATATTATCATTAGTAAAAATCTAAATACAATATTATAAGGATCCAATTATGAACGGGTTCCAAAATAATCATCCCAAGGACATACGAAATTAGTTGATGAGGTAAACAGATGTTGTATTAGACCAAAAGCACTCCAATTCCGTGACATAAATCATTGAATTTATAACACGTGTTTTAACACTATTTATAAGTAGAAACTCTGCTTCAGATTCTTAAAAGTTATTATATTTGTTTTTTTATAATCTCGTATAAAATGCTCGCAAAGTACCTTTTTTTATTTACGGTGTGAGTGGGTGATGCAGCTACTGTACTCAATAACTTTTGTTTTGTATTCATTTATATTTACTTTTTTGATTTACTCGTGTAAGGCATTGACTATTTGACGTTAGAGTATTTTTGTTGCATCACTTTTTACATTTATTGTAATTGAAATTATTTGTAAAACGACGAAAATTTGAATGTTGATTTAAAAGAGTGGCAATGAGTTTCTTGCCACTAGCAAGAAACTCAACTAGCTCAACCTTTTACGAAGTAGTGGTAAATTCAAAAATGAAAAATATATTATTTGAAATTCATAAGTGTCATTTCCATGACCTACATGAATAAAGTGATTTTGATTTGATTTATAGAATAAACGCTCAAAAATAAAGCGTGTGTTTACTTACGTATGCACGCAATAAGTTTATACTTCTTTGGCGTAACAAAGCAAAAATCCTTAAAATAATTAATTGCTCCTGCTACTCTACGTTTGTAGAAAGAACAATATTGTAAAAATCTTGCAAAGATGGCTTTGACAATTAATTATTAAATAACGAATACGGCTGTATGGACTTGTCCTAATAATGACGAAGAAACAAAAAAAAATAACGAATGTCGCAAAAAACGTCAGAAAATTTTAGGAATCAACTTCAATCTCGTGCTACAGTGATGCGCGCGGATCTTAAAATTTCACTTTCATAATTTTTTCATAACGCGCCTAAAGAAGAATAACTTTAAAAAAAAGTTACTTAACTTTACTCTTTAAACTTACTCTGAATCTTTCTTCTGATTTTCAGCAATTTCAGCTTCATAGCTTGGCAGGTAGAACTGTGGCGCTCGTTTTCCACCCACTATGCTCAGCCGTTCTTCTGGTGTTGATTGGAAACGTCTTTCGTCAACGCGGCCGCTCTGAAAATATTATTTAGATTATTATTAAACGAAATTCTCAGTATATGCTCTGAGCACCCAGAGAATCCTATACTACATTACTGGCTTTCGGCGCATCGAACACACATTAACCGGAAATAGTATTATTATCAGTATTTTTGTACGACCCCCCTTTTGGGCAATCTTAGTTTTTAAGTAATTTTATTAAGTACTATCATGTATAATATTTTATTGTTAAGTACATCTTATTCTATTTTATTCAATTTACTATAATGGGTTTAAAATGCCTGAAATAAATGACATATTACTATTATTATATCAATTCTATAAATAATATGAAACAAAGTGAAAACAGTAAATAACTGCACTAAAGCTCAACCTTTTCCGGTGTGGTGGTTCTTTTTAACATAAACAAACTTTTGACATTCGTGTGATTTCCTTAACTGTTACGTTAAAGTGATTTTGATTTGATTTTCATATTGATTTGAATTCAAATTACATTTACGACTACATCGATAATAATAAATAAGAATTCCTTCGGACTTTACCATGTAATTAAGGGAAAAATGTTTTTTATTTGACTTTGTTTTTGAGACTTTAGACTAGATGGATGCTCATGGACGTCTCAGGTTATCCTGCCTAAAATCGGCAGGCCAGCATTAATGAAGTCAGCTGCAGAGCATTTGCCGCTCTTAATATACCAGCTGTTTTCGAGCCAAATGGCCCGCCGCAATGACACGCGTCCTGATGGAATGACGGTAAAGGGCGCTGGTGTGGGACGCGACTTGCGTCGACACTCTAGCTCCTTCTCATGTCCAAGTTACGTCAGTTGGGGCTGGGGCTGCTGTTTCAACTGCTCGGTGAGTCATACATACTTGTGCCGTTTGGTATTGAGACACTTGGCCTGTGAGGCCTAAAGGCGCGGAGAACGTATAAAGTACTATCTTCGGACTTCAATAAGGCTACCGGAAACCCAAGCGCTGGTAGCTATTTTGGTCATCGGATCAGCCTAGCTATCCAACGCGGAAATGTTGCCAGTATTCTTCGTACGCTTCCACATAATGATAGTTTTAATTTTATGTAGTCATAGTACAAATAATTTACTTTTAGACTAAGGATATTACAAAGTCCATTAGGTGACAAATGTTTTTTATTCTCGCAAAAGTAAAAAAACCGTCGCCAAAGCACATTTGAGAGGTCAAGCAATTCATTGGCGGTCTATAAAATAGCACTATTATGAATGAATGAAGATGTAAAATAAATATTTAAATACCTGATCTTCAGCCTTCACATACAACACGTATTCCATATCCAGTTGGAAGGGGTCTGTGCCTCTGGTGCGCACAACGCCTGATCTCTCATCCACCTCAAATCTGCCTCCCGTCCTGTCTCGTACGATGAAGTAGTGGATGTTATGATCGGTGTCAGGGTCTCGTGCTTGTAACGTGAACACGGGTGTGTTAGGAGCTGCGTTGAGCTGAACTACGGTCTGCATTGGCAAGGGTCGGTTGATGAAGTATGGCGGCTCGTCGTTAACATCCTTCACGTGGATTATCACCCGCTGGTTATCCGTATCTGAAATTTTGACATAAGATGTATGAGACTTGTGAGTTATATAAAATTGCGGACGATTGGCGTTTGGTTTATCTATGGTTACTTCCATCACAGACCAGAGGCTCCTTTTCATAGGATTCCCGCTAGATTTTGGGTAGCACAACGGCGCCTATTTCTGCCGTGAAGCAGTAATGTGTAAGCATTATTATTATTTAGGTCTGAAGGGCGCCCTAGCTAGTGAATTACTTAGCAAATGACTTTTATCATTTTATGTCTCAAGGTGACGAGTGCAATTGTAGTGCTACTCAGAATTTTTGGGTTTTTCAGCTGTATTGTAATGGGCAGGGCGTATCAATTATTGTCATAAAAAGACGTAATATTTATTTGTGTATAATTTTTTTATAATTATTTAGGATGCAGTAAAACAAACAATTATGTAAACTGTTCAGAGTTACGAGTATTTTATACTAGCTGATAACCGCGACTCCGTCCGCGTACACGCAGTGCTCAGTCACACCTAGTGCTTATAAATCTTATTCATCCATTTGAATTTAATTATCCGTGGGACGCACCTTCGACAAGCATCGGCACTTGTTTGATTATAACGTTTAACGTTAAACAACCGAAAGACACAGATAATACAACTTTTTTTAAACAAGTGTTCAACACATGTTTAACTTTTTTTAATTACATTCAAAATAGAAATCTGATATTAAAAGCGATCTAAAGTGCATTGACATCAGGATCGTAAAGTGCAGATGAAGAAGACTTGATATTTGGTTGGTGACAAATGTTTCCAAAGATATAACAAGTCCTCATTTCAATCTCTTCTAAGTCCAAGATATTTCCATATTATGTTACTGTCTACTAGAGCATTTATCATTTCATTTCTGCAGAAGCATAGCTTCAACCACTTTTTATAAAATACAATATATTTTCCGCGGATTTGAATTTTTATAAAACCCTTGTGTGTTATTATACCACGACCCATATGGCCCAGTGGTTAGAGACTTTGCTTACTGAGCTAGAGGAGAAAATATATCGTTGTCTTATACTCATAGTACAGGCTATGCCTGGATTGGGGCAAGATAATTTGTGTAGAAGTGTTGCAATATTGAAGGATTAGCGAACAGACTTAGTTCTGCAGCATACGCGGTTAAAAAGATTAGACAATTAACTGACATAGATACGGCGCGACTAGTATACTTTAGTTATTTCCATAGTATTATGTCCTATGGTATATTGCTATGGGGCAACGCTGCCGATATTAATACAATATTTGTGCTGCAAAAGAGGGCTATTCGCGCTATTTATAACCTAGGTCCTAAAGAATCATTGAGAGCAAAATTTAAAGAAATTAACATCTTGACTGTTGCTTCTCAATATATTCTTGATAAGGTAATGTATATTCATAGGCACATAAGTGAATTTGCCAGAAAATGTCATAACCATAATGTTAACACCAGGAACAGACATAAACTGATGATGCCTACTACTCGGCTTAGTCGAGTTAGTAAGTCTTTTGTGGGGCGATGTATATACTTTTACAACAAGATCCCAGAAAGTGTTCAAAACAAAGGTGTTACGTTATCCAAAAGAATTGTTAAAAAACGTTTGTGTGGTAAAGGTTACTATAACATAAATGACTTTCTTAATGATACCACAGATTGGGAATGGAGTGACTGCCCTCAGGCTATTAAATAATAAGTTTAATTGTACAATATTACTTTGTAAACATATTTATCCGATGAAAAAAAAAAAGCCCGCTGAGTTTGTTGCGCCCATTCTTCTCAGGTCTGAGGCATTCATTTTGGAATGGGTGGTAGTTTTTGACTTTCAATAAGTGATGTCACATCCTATTTTGAATAAAAATATTTGAATTTGAATTTGGAATTTGAATTATTATGTATATCGTCTATTATTTTTCAATTATATTTACTGTTAAACTGATTTTTATATTTCTAGTCACTTTAAGATATTATATATTAAATCTCAGTTAGGGCAATTGTTATTTCACTAGCTACGGCGCCCTTTAAACTGATGGTGAAAACAGTGGTACTTATTTAACTAAACTACTCCGAGGACCTTTTAAAATAATATTTAGTTAAAGCATTTAAAACTACATAATTTCATTACCAAGAACAAATAGTACATTTCAAGCCTTCTTATTAGAAAAGATTAAGTCTGGAAATTATGTTTACAATCTCCCATTATACGGCTTAGTGTAGCAAACAGACCTCGTTAGAGAGATTCCATTACCGATTACGATATCTGATCGAACTTCAAGTAATACGTTTAATTAAATATAAATAAAACTGTTTAAATAACAGTTATTGCCTGAATAATATTCATTTGAGCAAGAGGAGTTTCAAACGTCAATGTCGCAGGTGACCTACTGTTTTTTACACGCTTTTTTTTAGCTTCGCCTGTATGTATGTTCGACTCATTGGGGCCCACTCTTAACGGCCAGATTTCGTTCAAACTTCGTAGATTTATCGAGGACTGATTACAACACATTAATTTGGTAAAGTTATTATATTTTTCAATTTGCAAAATAACATTTTTGTTAATTTATATAATTTTTTTATCTATCGTCAATAAGACAGGAATTGACGTAAATTTTAAATGTTTTGTGATTGTGAATGTAATTATCTTTTCAACCAAAGCGTGTTTTTTTGTTTTTTCTAACAATTTTTTCTTTGGTTTTGAATTCACATTAACGTTTATTTGACAATTCTCTTTATTACGCGAGAGTAGTGAGTGTGGGCCGTGGGTGGTGATTACATACCATCCGGTGATCCTTATTAATGCTCATTCGTGCTCCTGTTTCCTGTTATCGACATACTGTTATAATATATACTATTTTATATATATATATATATATTATGACAATAAGGGACAGGACGAGCAGGACATGCTGCTGATGGTTGTTGTAACGCCCTGCCCATTACAATGCAGTACCACTAAGGGTTCTTGAAAAACCCAAAAATTCTGAGTTGCACTACAACTGCGCTCATCACCTTGAGACATAAGATGGGAAGTCTCATTTGCCCAGTAATTTCAAGAGCTACGGCGCTCTTCAGACCGAAATACTAGTATTGCTTGTGCATTACTGCTTCACGGCAGAAATAGGCGCCGTTGTGGTACCCATAATCTAAGCGGCATCCTGTGCAAAGGAGCCTCCCACTGGTAAAATTTTATGGAGTACATCATAGAACAGCAACACTTTTGTAATATTGCGTTCCTACTTGAAAAGTATGGGTGCCTGTATCATTAAAGGCTATGATCGCTTAATCTTTAAGGTTAATTAGTACTCTAGAATCTAACATCATTTATACATCTAGATAGACTGTGACAGCTGTGATATACGTATCGCGAGTGTAAGACGTAGCTTGTCACGCACACTAAAGTAATAAACCTGGCATGTTGTTATGCGTTGTCTAACAGCAAGAAGCTCTATTTAGATGTATTAATTATCTAAGCCCAGAATATGTCTCTAATACGTAATCCTTTATCAATTGTTTTGCGGCAACGACTCTATTCATAACTGTGCACAAAAAAGGTAAAGTTCAATTGAAAACGGCTGACGTCATAATATCTTATGGCATCATGCTACACCTATGTACTGTGGTATTACTTCCACTGACCTCTACTTTATACCACTGGACTGGCGGCTGTCAAAGTGCTTTTGTGCCTGTTTGATATTCGCCATTTTGACGCTGTTGGCCATGTAGCGAGAGTCTGCGGTACTAAAACTAGTGATGACAACATCAGCAAACATCGATAGATGGGAAACTATATACAAAAAAAATGTGTACTTTATTACATTGATTCTTGAAGCATTAATAACACGGAAAACGAACGAAATTAATTCAAAATGCAAAAATACTTCAGAGTATTGTACGTTTCACCGCAGTCATTTGTATTATATGTCAAAATTAGTTCTCTAGACGATCGCGAGTGGCCCTTCAAAAAGGCACAAAAATTTGCTGTCAAACATATGGAAGAGCCTGTCCTAAACATTGTCACTGTTATGAACAGATGCTTAACATTAGGTGGGTCGGTCTTCTGCCCTTTTCTTTCCTTATATTAATTAAACTAAAGCATTTGTATAGAAAATTCATAGAAAATTAATAAAATCTATTTTAATACTTACATTTCAGTGCCACTGGTGAGCGTGAAAACAAAAACATGATTAAACACTCGTCTTAAACATTAATCAATCTCACGAGGATAAAGGTCAATCTCAGGAGAATAAGAGTTCTTAGTGTTAAGCAATATAGTGTTAGAATTAAGGAAAGGGTAGAATAACGCAAATACATTTTAGGAAATTATTTTTAAAAAGGCATACATATAAATTTAGATTTCTTATATTAAATACTTATAGATAATCATTAAAATTTTAGGTATGCAAAATTATTATGTAATTGTCAAGGAATTCGATGTATAGTTTATAATGCCTTACGAATCTATAATGATAGCCCTAGAGCGACGAATCATGGATTTATTCATATGAACCTGAAAGAAAACATCAGTCAGCAGTTTGGGTCTTCGAAGACGAGGTCAAACCAATGAAAGTGGTTCTCTCCCGCAGCGTGTCAAAGAAAATGGTCGCTACGTTTGTCTCGAAAAATGTTGCTATAATTCCTTTACAGGAACGCAGAACGGTTACCGTTGAGTGGTATATCACGGTTTGTTTGCCAGAAATGATAGCCGAACTCCGAAAAAATAACCCGAAACGTCACATCACCTTACATCACGATAATGTGAGCTCCCATATGGCTCGGAAGACAAATGATTTTATGAAGCAGGAAAACGTTGACCTGATGTTGATTCTCCGTACAGTCCTGACCTGAGCCCAAACGATTTCTTTACATTCCCTAGAATGAAAGTTTAATACGCGGTCAACGGTTTGAGGATCTCGAAGCAGCTGTCGAAGCGTACAAATCAGCCATTTCGTCAACATCAACTTCAGACTGGAATTACTCTTTTAATGATTGGTTTGCAAAAATGGAAAAGTGCATTAAGTTGAACGGAGAATACTTCGAAAAATAATAAAATACAATTTAGCTATACTGTGCATGTGGCTTTTCTTATTCCCGATCATTTCAGTGTACCCCTTGTACAATAAAAAATAAGACCGGTTTCGTATTGATTTTAATTTAAAACTTGCTCCTATTAACATTTTACAATATTGATCATATAACTGTATGTTACTATTCGCGCTAAGTTATTCGACTCAATCCAAACTATCCACACCAACATAACACAACCGAGAATGACAGGTCAGCATCATTAAAATATACTCACAAAATAAAGTCCTAGAGAAGTTTTCACTGTGAAAAGTGTTAATTGAGCCATCTTAAAAGAGACTTTGGCAACGAAAATTGTCTTTGGTAAAAACTTATAATATCTTCTGCCAACATTATCAAGACATACAATTATTTATGAAGTCAATAATGTAATAATATTTAAGAATAGGAACCATAAAAAGAATATCACTTGTGATAACACGGCTGCATACATAAAGGTTAAAAATGCATTATCATATCATTTGACCTTACATACTTGATTGCTCCACTATGGCTATAAAAGTATAAATATTAGATACTTATTCCTGCCCGCTACTTCGTCTGCTAAGACGTCTTCAGAAAAAGATAAACATATTATTTTTGTTGTATCAACGGACGATTAGAATGGATTCGATTATTATTTCGATAAATGAAACACACAACAACTTACGTATCTTGCAAAATTTCGTATTGCATGCAGTACTTTTGGAATTAAGCCAATATAATACGTACATAGGTATGTAACATTAATATTTTGTTTTTGTTTGTTGTTCCATGTTTAAATTTTTAGATACGAAGATACTCTGGGTCGGCGCCATCTCAGTTTATACTTTTTACAGAATAATGGAATATTAATATCAACTATAGTGTTGTACCGACTTTTGCTTACGGCACAAATATAACATCAAAATTTGGTGATAAAAATACTTTCGTACATAATATTCTAATAAAGCCGAAATGGTCTAGTTATACTTGTATAATAATTCATAAGATACATAATAGCTTTAAGGGTAAATGTATACACTTTTATAGTAAACATAGTATAGTAAAATGACTGAAAAATAAATAAATTTAAATGTTTTATTAAAAAATGTGATGTGACAGGCTGGAACTAAATTATGATTATTTTATAGCAATAACAATGACAGTACAATATTGTATATTTTATTCATAAGACCTCATAAAAATAATGCTGGGAGAGTTTCTTGCGCCCCTTCTTCTCTCAGAGCGCCATCTGTTTCCAAAGCGGTAGTAGTATTAGAAATGATATCAAAAAGAATTCTAAAGGAATAAATTTTGAGAAAATAAATGCCTTTATGCCTTTAATATATATGCCTTATAGAGATAAGTAAAGGATTAAAGAAATAGATTTAAAGAAGATTGCGTATTGTAAGAAGACTGTATCTAAAATCATTAATCACGTAAGGTTAATGTATTTTTAAGTAAAATTTAAAGAAGAAAGAAGTAATTTACCAACAAATATCAGCAAATACTACGAGAATGAAGAAAATAAAGAAACTAAACACACTAAAAAGTATGTTTTTATATAATATAATTTCATTTGAATCACCTATTCATAATATGAACTTCACCTACAAAAATATAATTTAGATTTATGCTGACATTATAATATTAAGGCTGTTTTCGCCTAAATGTGATAGCTATTTCGAATATACCTACATTAAATTTAAAACTATATGAGAAATTGAATATGAGGAATATATAATAAGTTTTTATTATATTATTTAAAAAATCTATCCTAAAAAGCATTGAGATGAACCCATTCAGGTAAAGTTATATTAAGAAATGGACTCGAGCACGAGAGTTTTCTGCTAATAAATATTGACGATTCCAAATAATCAAATATGATTTTAATGAATAAAGATATTTTGACTTTGACTCTATCGTACAGGATGGTCTATAGACTGTACATTTTCAAGTGTACACACTTGTAAAATAATTACGTTTTAAATTTAAATGGCGGCAATTTTAGAATTCGCGATCTGGGTGGTAGCTAGTATTTGTTTTAAAGGGGCAATATTAATTTATTATAATAATTACATACTCAGATAAAATTTTATCGGTACAACTTTTTAAAATTTACAATTTTTATAAATACCTAAGGGCGCCGTAGCAAGTGAAATTACTGGGCAAATGTGACATCTTATGTCTCAAGGAGACCAGCGCAATTGTAGAGCCACTCAGAATTTTTGGGATTTCAAGAATCCTGAACGGCACTGCATTGTAATGGGTAGGGCGTACCGCGTTTCAATTACCATCAGCTGAACGTCCTGCTCGTCTCTTCTCTTATTTTCGTAAAAAGAGGCTGGCGGTCCCTGTCTTAAAAATACGATGTCCGTTGGTACGAAATCGATATAAACCGATAAATTATGTTTTGATATATGTTTAAAAGAAATAGAATAATATACACGAACGAAAGGCAGCGGAAATAGATTTAACATTTTAGAAGGAAATATTATAATACATACAATTTCCCCTGCAATAGATTTTGGCAAGCACCGAACTAGCAAATACGCGTGAATCTCGTCTCTGAGATACGCTGTAGAGCTCGTCCGCCATTTTACATATTTTGGCAACGGTCCAACATCCATTGATAACGTCGGGGTGAGCGTCCCCGCAGTCGTCATGATAAAAACTTTCTTCGGAAAGGCAGTCGTGTTAACTGTCTTCTATGAATTATAATCGTAATTGAAATTAAATTCACGGTTTAATTGCATAAAAGAGAAGCGGAATTCGGGACGGATTTATTTAACCGGGAATCGTAGGATTAATTGAAAAGATGTTGTTATTTTTTTTAAAGTGATAACTCACACTTCTGGGATTAATTAACTCGGTTAGTTCAACTCTCAGGTTGGCTTCTCTCGACATATACAAGATTTATCAACGATACGTCACTCGAACGGTTGGCTCAGTGGAATTAAGTAAAGTAATTAATAATTTAATTTGTTTAATTAATCCCAGAACTGGGGGTTATCACTTTAAAAACGACATCTCCAGCCAATTTCTTAATATGAAAAGATTGGGATTGAGCAGTAGTAGTTCCTGTAGATGAAGCCACAACCTGAGAGCTGAACAAGACATATATATATAAGATTTATGAAGTATACGTCACTCGAACGGTTTTCTCGGTGGAAGAGCACTTGCACTGAACGCAAAAGGTCTCGGGTTCTAGTCCCGCATCGTTCATTAATTTTGTTTATTAATTTAATTTGTGTAGAATTTAATGTATTAGGGTTCATACAATCTACACGAGACTCGTGTCTCGTGCCAGAATTTGGTGAGTCAACATCTCCTGAGGATGCCTCGTGTAAAGGCGAAACACGTTTCGGATTGATTAAAGACAAAAGTTAGCAAAATAACGTCCAATTCAATAATTAATTTTCTAGGACACGATAACTAAATCGAATTTAATTGACCAAAGTGGTCTGATCTCAGTTTACTATAGTATATTGATTGAGAAATAGGTTTTCAATTAGTAAAAGTATTCTCAATACAGCTTTTAGTGGTGCTGGTAACTCTGTAGGTTCTAAGAAAATATTTGATAAATTATATGATTTTAACAAATCTGAATCTCATACTAGTAATTAACTTTAATTTAAGATTTTATGATTATTGTCAGCTTGATGTGTTAACAATAGCCCAGTCATATTAGGGCTTTCACATAGGGATCATATGTATTTTCTTCATCGGGATTACTTGGATACAGTGAAGCGTTGAGGCAAGCTTGTCCGTTGCACTGGCCGCAAGCTAAAGAACATTGTAGCCCTGATTTTCTGCATCCACAGCGGGAACCACAACCATTTTTGCAATTGCAAAATATTACGTTTAGTAGTTCGGCTGGTGCTGGAGGTAATAACGTTCGTATGGGCTCCAGGATTTCATTTTCAAGCATCCAGCCCCATTCTTGATTGACTTTATAACGTACTGATAACCATAACTCACGCTTGACCTTGCATTAGGCCGTATATGACTGTACGATGTGCACTTCGCGCTCTACCTTCAAAACGGTTGGTCGTATGAAAAAAAAGTTTAAACAAAAGTTGTAGGGAATTTTATAGCCTACAACTTTTATACTAAATGCAAATCTCATTTAACCGATAGGAAGCCAGATATTCGCGAAAAACCGATTTTTGTGACCTTTGACCTTGAATATCTTGAGACGCGGACACGATAACGATTGTGACTTTTGAGACAACATTTAGAATGACAAAACAAAGGTTCATACCAATTTGCAGCTTATTATCTTTCATTCCGAGGTTGACCCCTTTTTTTACCTAATATGACTGGGCTACAAGCACTACCAACGTCATGAACTGTCGTCATAAGATATCCCAATTAATAATTACATTCATTTAACTACTGTTAATATTTAAATACTATTTAATATAATTATCACTATAATTAGAAATAACTATAATAGCATATTATATTCAGATCTTTAGTTAACTTGATTCGTGTGAGTCAGTTAGACACCCGAGTCCGACATATGGGCTCCGTTTCGGGGTCTTCAATACGTAAATGTATTTTCGTCCTCCCCAACTTCTATGAGGTAACGCTGCCCTAATTTTTTTTATTAATCTTCTAATTTTTAATAATAAGTTAGTATATTGTAATTCTAAGTGTGTAAACTTTAAAATGCAGATGTAACAGTTTTATTATGTGCGTTTAAATTACCGACCCCTTCTACGTTATTTATATTGGAACTGGCGCTAAATTTTTTTTTATGGAATAGGAGGACAAACACGCGTACTGGTCACCTGTTGTTAAGTGATCACCGCCGCCCACAATCCCTTGCAACACCAGAGGAATCACAGGAGCGTTGCCGGCCTTTAAGGAAGGTGTACGCGCTTTTTTTATATATATGTCGTATCGTCCCGGAAACACCGCACAAGGAAGTTCATTCCACAGCTTTGTAGTACGTGGAAGAAAGCTCCTTGAATACCGCACTGTGGAGGACCGCCACACATCCAGATGGTGAGGATGATATCCTAACTTGTGGCGTGTCGTGCGAGGGTGGAATGATAATTAAAAATGATAAATAATATTATATTAATATTAATGATAAATGATATTATACCATGACATTGTTCTCGGTCTCATATCAAATTTGTTCGAACTTTACAAAATTCGGGGTACATTGGTAAGAAAATCATTTAAGTCTTTACAGGATCGTTTAGATGGAATAAAAGGCAGATTTCACGGTAGTTGGTGTGAGGTAAGCAGTATGAGGTAACAGGAGGAGGGAGGGAGGCTTACTCCGAAGGCACTTGTGGAGACTCGTACTGCGCATGCGTACTACGTGGCGTGCTCTCCTCGTGGTCGTGGCCTACAGATTGAGTTAAATGAAACCAAAGCTTGCACTCGGTCGAAATACTTACACAATGTTACGTTAACCTCAACGTGATCCAGTTGGTAATTTATAGAATTAAATCTTATATGACGACCTATATGGCCGAGTGTTTAGCGACCCTACCTACTAAGCTAGAGGTCCCGTGTTCGAATCCCGGTAGGTGCAAGCATTTATATGATGAATATAGATGTTTTTTCCGAGTCATGGGTATATGTATTTTTGTATGTTAAAGTAAAGTTATTGTATTAAATATATCGTTGTCTTGCAACCTATAACACAGGCTATGCTTAATTTGGGGTAAGATAATTTGTGTAAAAGTGTATCAATATTATATGTTAGATCATTGTTACTGAAGTAGGTAATCTTTACGGCAACAGCTACTAACAGAAATTAGTCTTGATTTCCATTTCAATGGAAATAAATTACGAATTTACGTTTTAACTGTATTTTGAATCATAAGGCAATCCATATAGTTCAAAAATCTGTATGCCGTTGTCAAGACGTCTAGCGACGAGCGAGTACGAAGATGTTTCGGTTCTCATCTTGTCTCGGATGTAACCAGCACTCGCACCGCACGTGCGAGTGCGTTTGAGATCGGGCGCCGGGCTAGCGCCAAACAGTGAGTTTTTTTTTTATGAAAATAAGGGACAAGACGAGCAGGACGTTCAGCTGATGGTAATTGATACGCCCTGCCCATTACAATGCAGTGCCGCTCAGGATTCTTGAAACCCCCAAAAATTCTGAGCGGCACTACAACTGCGCCTGCCACCTTGAGACAAGATATTAAGTCTCATTTGCCCAGTAATTTCACTAGCTACGGCGCCCTTCAGACCGAAACACAATAATGCTTACACATTACTGCTTCACGGCAGAAATAGGCGCCGTTGTGGTACCCATAATCTAGCCGGCATCGAGTTGGGGAAGAACAATCGAGCAAGGCGGTTGTATCGCATGTATATGCCGGGAACGCCACTTTCTTATTACGTAATCTATTACAGATGTGAAGTAAAAGCTTTGTGAAGAGAAACTGTCGTATTAAGCAGCCACATTAATGGACAACCACGAGGGTCCTGACCATTTTACCAGACTTGCCCCATCATCAGCTCCTCCGAAACGGCTGAACCAATTTGTATGAAATATTGTGTGCACATCGGGTAGGTCTGAGAATCGGCCAATATCTACATACCCCTAAATGAAATAAGGGTCACCCACCCCTAAATTTTTATTTTTATTTTGTTGACAATTGTTTTTATTTTTATTTTAGTATGATTCAGCATTAACAACTTCAAATTCTCTACGATCTACAACTATTTTTGTATCGCGATTTTTATATTATTCTGTTCCATCCACAAAACCGCTATACGTTGCAAGATGGCAATCGAATACAATAATTGTAGTACGATATACTTGGTAGGTCTGAGAATCGGTTGCATTTTTTATACCTCAAAAAATTTTAACAATTGATTTTTTTAATTACTTTATATGGCAATACAACGTTTGCTGGGTCAGCTAGTCATATGTAAATATTGCGTATGGCCAGGTAACAATATCATGTTTTCCTACAATCTGATATTTCGGTAAAATAAACTCGGTCATCGTCTATTGAGAATTATAAAATAAAATCTGTATTTAATTTAAAACTTCTGCTTATAACATTATGGAAATCTCAATTTGCACTGTGAAACCTCAATTATAGCAGCGTAGCCACTTGAGTCAATCCGGAAAGTTAAATGTGGTCGAAGTTCTGATGTAAATAGAACCCAAGTAATACCCGCTTTGTTAACGATGTGCCCCTAGATCAGGATTTATGCATTGAAGCTGGTTCTAACTTATCAAAGTTTCGCTGCTCCATTGTCATACTCAGCGCGAAGTTTGCCTCGGTATTTTCAACGTTTTAAAATTTAAATATTGATATGTATTTTCAATTTATTATTCAAACAAAACAAACCTTATAACTATATTTACAATACTATGATTACATAATATTAAAACTATCATTACGTGGAGCGTACGAAGAATACTGGCAGCATTTCCGCGCTGGATAGCTACGCTGATCCGTTGACCGAAATGGTTTCCAGTAGCCTTATTGAGGCGCGAAGATAGTATTTTGAACATTTTCACGGGCCATTTCTTTTTTTTAATACATAAATACAGTAGAACTACCGATTTATATAATTTTCCTTGATGAAAATAATTTTGTCAATATACTTAAAGTATATAAACTAAAAACAAAATAAGCACATACGTATAAGAAAAAACAAGAAAATCTATATTTCATCAAACGACGGGTGAAAAGTTGTTCAATTGTAAAATTTTATAATTCACTGCCGACGGTATTTACTCAACTGAGATCGGAGGTAATTTGCTACCCAATTTTAAGGCTCATAATGTTTATCAACGTCGCGCCGCTGTATTAGGAGACGTTTGAAGTTCCCCTAATTTCAAAAGAGATTATCCATATTCATAAATCTTTGCCATCAACTTCGTGATTGCTTAATAAGTTCTTTAAATTCACTAACGTCTTCATTTTGAGGATCGAGTAGCCACGGATAGGACAGGAGACGGTCTTCAATCTAAAGTCCCTATTGTTTAGAAGGAATATTCATTTACTTAGGTCCGTACTGTAGAAGCCGTTTCTATATGTAGTCCGTGATCCAGCGTGCTATATCACTGTCTACATAATGGTATATAAGAGACAGGGAGACGTGGACTTGACAGCATACAAGCTTCCTTCTTCTTGGTACTCTCGACGTAACCTCTTCCCTGTTGTCGAAAACCCAAATATTCTGAGCGGTCCTCCGATTGCGCTCATCGCCTTAAGTATACAAAAGACGACGAGGGCAGCTGGAATGCCGCTGAGAATCGAAGCGCCCCCATCCAACATTTGTGCATGCTTTAATTTAAATGAAGAAAATTTAATGTGATCTGAAACTGAATGCCCTGAGATCTCGGTCTGTCGGCTTTTTAGAGTACCTTGCTATGAAGATCCTATGATAGTATCGGTTCTTAAGTACTATAA
This sequence comes from Leptidea juvernica, assembly GCA_949711755.1. Classification (NCBI taxonomy): domain Eukaryota; kingdom Metazoa; phylum Arthropoda; class Insecta; order Lepidoptera; family Pieridae; genus Leptidea; species Leptidea juvernica. The sequence continues at coordinate 1,230,347 of CATIXQ010000031.1, forward strand.
ATTATCAGTTGATACCACAAAGAGAGTTGTGAGAGGTAAGCCGATTTTTACAAAAAGCTAGAAACCACGTGGGGTGGGAGAGGCATTTTTCATTGTGTCAAGTCCTTTAAAAGCTATACAAACAATGAATCCTACTATTAGTTAGATACATTCCGTTTTACCAGTGGGAGGCTCCTTCGCACAGGATTCCAGCTAGATTATGGGTACCACAACGGCGCATATTTCTGCCGTGAAGCAGTAATGTGTAAGCATTACTGTGTTTCGGTCTGAAGTGTGAAGCAGTAGTAAAATTACTGGGCAAATGAGACTTAACATCTTATGTCTCAAGGTAACGAGCGCAATTGTGGTGCCGTTCAGAATTTTTGGGTTTATCAAGAATCCTGAGCGGCATTGCATTGTTATGGGCGGGACGTATCAATTACCATCGGCTGAACGTCCTGCTCGTCTCGTCCCTTATTATCATAAAAAAACCAATATTAAGGCAATTAGATCAAGATTTTTAATATCACTATACAAGCTCGTTGAACAAGAACATAACAGGCGAACAAAGCCATCGATCGCGACACGTTTAACGTTTTTGTTCAAACTAACGGTTTTCAATTACTACCCGCGTCGAGACACGTGCTCGATATGCAGAGCAAACCATATTCCAATCAACCTAAAAAAGATTGCTGCTTTTATTTCCCTCGTGGCAGATTTTCATCGCCATGTCGGTTCAAGTGTTCGTTCAGCATCATAGGTAAAATATCGATGATATTCGAGTGCTAGATGTATGTTCATAAGCACATAAGTGAATTTGCGAGAAACTGTCATAGTCATAATGTTTACACCAGGAACAGACATAATCTTATAATGCCTACTACTCGGCTAAGTCGAATTAGCAAGTCTTTTGTGGGACGATGTATATGCTTTTACAATAGGATCCCAGAAAATGTTCAAAACAAAAGTATTACGTTATTCAAAAGAATTGTTAAAAAACATTTGTGTGGTAAAGGTGACTATAACATAAATGACTTTCTTAATGATAACACAGATTGGGAATGGAGCGACCGCCCTCAGGCTATTAAATAATAAGTTTAATAGTACAATTTTACTTTGTTACTTTGTAAATGTTACTTTAATTGTAAAACATATTTTTGATAAAAAAAGGCCCGCTGAGTTTGTTGCGCCCATTATTCTCAGGCCTGAGACATTCATTTTGGAATGGGTTCATTTTGGTTTTTGACTTTCAATAAGTGATGTCACATCCTATTTTGAATAAAAATATTTGAATTTGAATTTGAATAACACTTTTTGCATTTTTTATAATATAACAAGCTGACCCAGCAAACGTTGTATTGCCATATAAAGTAATTAAAAAAAAATCATTTACAAAAATTTTTGAGGTATAATAAATAGATGCAACTGATTCTCAGACGTACCAAATATATCGTACTAAAGTTATTGTATTCGATTGCTACCTTGCAACCTTATAGCGGTTTTGTGAATGGAACAGAATAATGTAAAAATAGCGATACAAAAATAGTAGAACTATTTTCGATTCGATTTATCGATCGTAGAAGGGCGAAAATTTGTAGTTGTATGTATTTTTCAATGCTGAATCATAATAAAATAAAAAAAAAATGTCCAAAAATTAAAATAAAATGTTTAAGGGTGAAAAACCCTTTTCACTTAGGGGTATGAAAAATACATATTAGCTGATTCTGAGACCTACTGAATATGCATATAAAATTTGGTAAAAATCAGTAAAGCCGTTTCGGAGGAGTAAGGTAACTAACATTGTGACACGAGAATTTTATAAATAAGATATACCTCTACAATATTTAAATTTTATAATTAAAATGAGTTTTATAAATAACATAGAATCATTATCTATTTCGTCAAATGTATAAGATATAATATCTATCTAGATATAATTAAAATGGATGTTTGTATTGTTTTTTTCGATTTTGATATTTGATATATCAATTATCATTGTATGCCTAAACTATCTAAGTATTTGGCAAAATGTTTATTATTAGATCACTATCTTATTTCTTTACATTGTTATCTATCAAAAAAAGAAGAAAATACAACTTAGCCAATTTGTTCATCTCATATTTCACGAGGTTATCATTTATTGAGACGGTGATATCAACAAGGCACCCAACGCTCCATATTTTATTACCATTCATTCAAATTATAATCATACAATCCATACAATAATATACACATACAATTTGTTACTGTCTGGATAATCCTTCCTGGCTTCTTCCACTACCGTCAAACCTTACACAAATGCACTGTTATTCTTGGAAAGAGTTCGAACCTGACCTGGTGCCTTCAATACACCATCGACATGATCTTGAAATCTACTCGTAAGTAACGCAGACGAGGTCGCTAACTTCATAAGAAATCTCATGGACGCCCAGAGGGCAAAGGAGAGGGCTATGCTCGGAGAGTACCTGAGAGATCGAATCAGAAATAACGAAATCTGTAGAAGAGACATAGTCACCTACATAGCCCGGATGACAGGGCACATAGCTTGTAAGACATAGCCATTATTGTTGCAGTAAAGTACTCGAATCGCAACCACTACCGGAAGACGCGGTGTTGGTAGACCCCCACAAGATGGGCTGACAATTTTTTTTTAAATGAAAATAAGGGACAAGACGATCCAGACGTTCAGCTGATGTTAATTGATGCGCTCTGCCCATTACAACGCAGTGCTACTCAGGATTCTTGAAAAACCCCAAAAATTCTGAGCGGCACTACAATTGCGCTCGTCACCTTGAGACATAAGATGTAAAGTCTCGTTTGCCCAGTAAAATATCTAGCTACGGCGCCGTTCAGACCGAAACACTGTAATGTTTACACATGTTGTGGTACCCATAATCTAGCCGGCATCCTGTGCAAAGGAGCCTCCCACTGGTAAAATCTGGTTAAGCTCGCCGATATCTATCGAATAGGTTGGATGAGGGCAGCACAGGACCGATCGTCGTGGAGATCTTTTGGGGAGGCCTTTGTCCAGCAGTGGACGTCTTTCGGGTGAAATGAAGACACGTAAGTTGTCCTTTCTCGACCTTTCTACATGATCAAAATCATATTAGCACAAGAATGCGAATATTTTGTTTAGTTTAAAGTTAGTTTTATGGTTAATTGGCTGACTCTAATACTGTGTAAAATTATATAATATAATTCACTATATTTTCAATATAACACGAGATGATGTATTACGATATTGCTTCATGTCATAAACATGCGGTTCCTTTATTAAGGAGGGCTTCCTTCCAAGAATACGACGTATAGTAAAATTTCAATATGGCGGCCACCACTACAATGATGACTAAGCGACCGTTGCTAAAAGAAGTGTGTAGTTTTTACTCTACATTCAATAAAATAGTGACACAAATTTAAATGTAACAATTTATAATTGCTCTATTAAACTTTCTGTTTTAATGAATCCAATTATTATGACCCCATTTTATTTGCAAGCGACATTGGCGCCAATTATAAATTAACTATTCGGTACAAGTGTTACCAGCCATTTTGTTTTCACTTTGTCATTTTGGAAATGGAGGACAAAAGAGCGGAAGGGTCACCTGGTGTTAAGTGGTAAATCACCGCCACCCAGATTCTCTTGCAATACCAGAGGAATCACAGGAGCGTTGCCGATAATCAAGGAAGGCGTATGCACTTTTTTGAAGGACATTGGTCATATCGTCTCGGAAATACCGCACAAGGAAACTCATCATTTTATGCTAAAGTACATTTTTCCACTTGCATCTTATAGATGTCTGGCATTTCACAACCGCCTGTTTTGCAAGCAACTTTTTGACTCGCACAGCCACTTTGTGTAGTCATCTTTCGGCTTATACCCTAATAGATACGACTTTGAGATATTTGCCAGCTTAAAATGCCGTCAATGGATCTCTCTATCTCTGGTATTGTGGACATTAAAAAAAGAGAAGAAGCTCTGCGATGAATGCCAGGAGATTATTAAGCATCAGTTATAATCATCCCAACACCCAAGAAGTGATATTAGTTATTATATATATATATATACAAGAATGTAGATTTATATATCTACCAATAGATACATACATATAATCACGCCTCTTTCCCGTAGGGGTAGGCAGAGACCACTTCTTTCCACTTGCTACGAGCTATCTACCAATAACTACCAAATACTTGCTAACTTAACTACTTCAGTACCCGTTCAGTTCTGTTCAATAACCTGATAATATCAGAAAATCTTAAAATATTCTTGAGTCATGGCAAATATCCCATTATATATTGTTTATAGTTTTCTAAGACTTGATAGTTTAGAATTACGTGTGAAACGCTTGTTATTGAATTATCGCTTAACAGCCGTTCCCAATATACTATCTACAGATAGAGATAAATTACTACCTTCTACTGTCAGTAATTAGCGGTCAATAATCTGAAGCTGTCCCAATATACGCGATAAGTCATTCTAATCGTCTTATATTGGGACGCGTGAATTGAAATTTCCATACAAACTTCTATCGCTGGTAAGCTATTCGTCGTCCCATTAACAGATAGCGTGTACGAATAAGGTGAGTTACCGTCGATAAGTTTATTGGGACAGAAAATTCAACGATAGTTACGATTTTTATCACAAGTAAGAGATATACTGAATATTGGTAACGGCCGTTAGTCCACAACTCGAGTACTTGGAAGCCGCGGCTCCAAATAAGTAGAATATCTTCTCTTATAGCGTTGATTAACGCAGGTTTAGTGCGAGGTTGACAGCGAGGCACGCATATGGTTGTGAATATCGCATCTACGAATAAATCTTCGATTAATCTTTTTGTTCAAAGCTTCACTTGTAAAAACACACGTAAGCTTCTGTGATTTTGACATAATTTTTAAAAAATAATAAATAATTACTTAATATTGGCATCTGCCAATGAAACAAAATAACATTATTTTTCAAAGTCAAAGTCAAATAAACTTTATTCAATTAGGCTTAAATTAAGCGCTTTTGAATCGTCAATATAAATATTTCTTTTAAATTACTGAATTTACCAATGCTAGGTAAAAGTTGAGATCGTGAGAAGAACATACAAGAATATCAAAGGCCACTCTTTTCAATCTAATAGAGTATTTTTTACAATGGCTGTAATATACAAAACAATTTAGTTTGTAAGGTGCTGCATCCAGTACATGAATCGTGTTTAAATAATATAAATTATTAAAGGCATAAAAGGCATTTATTTTCTCAGATTTGATTACTTTAGAATTCTTTTTGATGTCATTTCTAATATACTAGATACCGCTTCGGAAACAAATGGCGCTCTGAGAGGGAAGAAGCGGCGCATGAAACTCTCCCAGCATTCTTTTTTTGCGCTCTTTTCAATAAAATTATACAATATTGTACAGTTATTTCTATCGCTATAAAATAATCACAATGGGCAATATGTGGACCACAATGAAGCTTTTTATCTAACGTGATACCCAAGAAGACCGTAGTGTCCACAAGTTCCAACCTCTGGGCATTTATAAGTACGTTGGTTTGTACCTCCGCTGTGTTTGGTGTAATGAATCGTAAACACTTTGTTTTTTTACTGTTTAAGTGCAGATTATTCGTTTCAAACCAACGCACTATCTTTGAGAATGCATTGTTTACCTCGTCATCAATATCTGTACGACGTATTTCATAAGAAGCAATCAAGAATAAAGTGTATATATATTAATTATCGTATATTGGGTGCATCAACTTTTAGAGCTTGAATTCGTTGTTTTTGTAACGATGCTTCGTGAATATGATGGTCGCTATTACTGTCATAATTAGTGATTGCATTCAACAAATACAATGATTTTATTATTAAATTATTTTGATTTATAAACTCAGAATTGCTGTCCCCTATTGCTCAATAATAAATACACTTCAATGGTCAGATAAACAAAATCAAAGCGGTCAAAGTCGCCGGTATTTTATCCGATTGGTATTTTTTTTTAATTCTGTTCTGTGACATCCTATTGAACCAAAAGAAAATGGCAAAAAATAATCGTTTTAAAATTAATATGCTTGCGCGTTCCAATTTTGTGAGTCTCATTAGAATAATGACGGTTACTTTCTATCTGCTTTTTTTTTATGGAATAGGAGGACAAACGAGCGTACGGGTCACCTGGTGTTAAGTGATCACCGCCGCCCACATTCTCTTGCAACACCAGAGGAATCACAAGAGCGTTGCCGGCCTTTAAGGAAGGTGTATGCGCTTTTTTTGAAGGTACCCATGTCGTATCGTCCCGGAAACACCGCACAAGGAAGCTTATTCCACAGCTTTGTAGTACGAGGGAGAAAGCTTCTTGAAAACCGCACTGTGGAGGACCGCCACACATCCAGATGGTGGGGATGATATCCTAACTTGTGGCGTGTCGTGCGAAGGTGGACTTTAAGAATATAACAAAATGGAGACATCCCTCGTCAATTTAGTTTCAGACTTCAAATATTATATGATTCAACGATCGCGTGTTGCGGTCAATTTGTCAGCTCCATTCAGCTGTTGTGCGGAATACGGGCTGCACTCTGAGGGCAATTAAAACAATAATGTAGGGCTTCATCAGTCACGACACAGGCTTCAATACCCCACATTCCAATATATTAATGTTCACGATAACTAGGTTGTAGCTGCCTAGATACTTATCAACTCTACTATTAAAAAAAGAACAATATCCAGTACATATCTCTAATATACAGGGTGTATTTATCAAGTAAGTATATTCAACAATGGAATTGTGAAGAGTACTCAGATGAATCTCGGATCTAATTTTGTTGACAATGTAAAGAATATAATTATTGTATTTTTCAAAAACCGATATTGCTAGTCGAAACTCAAAACCGTTGATTTTGAAAAAAAAATTTATCCGTTACGTTACCCATCTAACCTTTGCCACAGGAAGCCGGCTAGATTATGGGTACCACAACGTTGCCTATTTCTGCCGTGAAGAAGTAATGTGTAAACATTACTGTGTCTCTGTGTGAAGAGCGCCGCAGCTAGTGAAATTACTGGGCAAATGAGAATTTTCGGGTTTTTCAAGAATTATCATCAGCTGAACATCCTGCTCGTCTCATCCCTTATTTTCATAAAAAAAAACCCAAAAAAGGTAAATCCCAAACACTTGAATACAGGAATTTTATATATAAAAAACATGACCACAGATTGTTAGAGGCTTTTACAAAGAGACTAAATATATTTAAATATTTATATTTAAATCCTTTTTAGGTTGTGTTTTTTAGGAAAACAAAAACATTCGGACAATAGCAACCCACTCATACAGAAGTCCTGAAAAAACGTTGAACTGAAGCACTTCCATTGTCGATCAACATTAACGTTACAAAGGCGACATTAGTATGAGATTGTCACAAAAATATACACAAAAATGTTTATTACAATACCCCTTTTTACCTCAAATGTCATAAAATATGTGTTCTTAGAATGGTACACTTTATTGGAGACAGTTTGCATTACATTTTGTATATTTAATAATAACATTAATAATAGTAATTTATACATATGCACAGAAGTTCCTATTTAAATAAATAAGTCCTAATTATAAACATATTTCGTAAGAGGTGTCGCCCAATGGTGTCGTAAGAGGCGACTAAGGGCATTTTTAAAGCTATTATGTGTAAGCATTATTTTGTTTTAATCTGAAGGGCGCCGTAGCTAGTGAAATTAATGGGCAAATGACACTTAACATCTTATGTCTCAAGGTTACGAGCGCAATTGTAGCGCCGCTCAGAATTTTCGGGTTTTTCGAGAATCTTTACCAGCACTGCATTGTAATATTTTTATATTATACAGACATAATTTTTCTGGAAAATCTGAGGTTTGCTGCCAGAATTGTAATCATACGACAATATTAAACTGACACACGCAATCCAATCTAGGATAGAAGCTCAGATTACAGATTCTTCTGTATTCTGAGGATAGAAGTAATATGAGATAGTTTCTTGGGCCCTTTTTCAGAGAGAGCTTTTTTTCTAAAGACGGTAGAGGTTTTTATTATCATATCTATTATATTGATACAGAAATATAATTAGCGATACTTATTATTTCTTTATTAAATATATCATATATGCTTGGATTTCAATTGAAACTACACGGTGAATGGAAACGTGAGGTTACGAGCCCAATTGTAGTGCCGCTCAGAATTTTTGGGTTTTTCAAGGATCTTTACCAGCACTGCATTGTAATATTTTTATATTATACAGACATAATTTTTCTGGAAAATCTGACATTTGCTGCCAGAATTGTAATCATACAACAATGTTAAACTGACACACGCAATCCAATCTAATATAGGATAGAAGTAATGGAGTAATTCATTGTTTAATAATTTATATTAGAATAAAAGTTGTGAAGTATTTCATGGTCACTCTAGGGTTTTATTGAATAATTTTAATGTCTTTGTAATTAATAATAATGTTTTTGTAATTTGTTAAATGTTGCATTTTTTTAAGTCACCACACTAAGCGCCAAAAATATGAGATGAGAGAGAGTTTTTTGGGCCTATTTTTCGGTGAGAGCATTTTTTTCGGTAGAGGTAGAGACGGTAGAGGTACGTAGAGGTTTTTATTATCCTATCTATTATATTGACACAGAAATATAATTGGCGATACTCATTATTTCTTTATTAAATATATCATAATATAGGCATGGATTTTAATTGAAACTACACGGTGAAGGGAAACGTGAGGAAAGCGAAATGAAGGTCGACCAAAAAGACGGTGGGCTGAAGAAATTTTTGACATCTAACTGATGAAGCTGGGAAAAGATACGAAAAGAGATGGAAGTCGCTAAGGCTTACCCAAAGGGTAAAAAGGTGGACCTTTACGCAAAGGGGGATTTATATCTTGGAAATAGTAGAAAACATAGAATACATACTAACATTCATAACTTAAACAATACTAACAAACCTTGACATATTTTGAGATTTAGATATTGGATAAAAACAGACTTATTAATTTAAATAAAACACTTTCAAAGGATTAAAACGCGTGTAATTGTAACTGTTTTTACATTAGATTTTTGCGTAAAAGTTACATTTTTATTTTAGTTAACCCGACGGATCAAGACCTTTCCAGATCTCATTTTCAGGAGGACTGCAGATGAAATGAGTCAAAGATAGTATTTGTCATAGTTGTCATTATGAAATTTAGCGCCATTTATTGCCTCGGAGATGCTATTTACAGACAGGATCTGTCTACAGTTTTATTCTACTGTTTCATTTAAATGTGTAACACTCGCGTTAATCAAAGAAAATTCTACAGGCTTATTAATTTAATTTTATATGCTAGAACATCAGGGTAACATAATATTAAATTACATACCTCAACCAGGCTTAGGTTCAGTACAATCCAATGACCCGTATAGCCCCGTGGTTAGTGATACTGCCTAGCTAGAGGTCCCTGGCTCGAATCTCGGTAGGTGCATACATTTATATGATGAATATAAATTATTGTTTCCGAATCATGGATATTTACAAGTATTTATGTTTATTTAAGTACCTAAGTATATTGTTTTAAATATATCATTGTCTTGCACCCACAGTACAGGCTTTGTCTGGTTTGGGGCAAGATAATATGTGTAAAAGTGTGTCAATATTATTTTTTTTTAAATCCGTTGACTTTACGTCTATTTCACCCTTTTGACATTAAATAAATCAATGTTGTGAAGTTAGTTAAAAGCTATACTGTCCCAATTCAAAACAGTCAATCATCGCCTGACATTATAAAGAAATCAACACGTATGTGTTAACAATATGTATGTTACTCATGTGAAAATCGTATCAATTTCGAATAGATTGCATTGTAAACGGCAGTCTCACAACAGCTGTGTCCAGTTCAGAGTTCAATGTCCGTTGTCTCTATTAATAGGTATCACACTAGCGCTCGTAACACACGTGCGGTACTAACAATACCAGCTCGATACGAATCAATACTGACATTATAAATCAAATCAAAATCACTTGATTCATGTAGGTCAAGGAACTGACACTTATGAATACCAAAAGTCTTATTTTCTTTTTATATACATTTTTTTAATGAAAATAAGGGACGAGATAAGCAGGACGTTCAGCTGATTGTAATTGATACGCCCCGCCCCTTACAATGCAGTGTCACCCAGGTTTGATAAAAAACCCATAAATTCTGAGCGGCACTACAACTGCGCTTGTCACATTGAGACATAACATGTTAAGTCTCATTTGCCCAGTCATTTCACTAGCGATGGTGCCCTCCACACCGAACCACAATAATGCGTACACATTACTGCTTCACGGCAGAAATAGGCGCCGTTGTGGTACCCATAATCTAGCAAGCATGCTGTGCAAAGGAGCCTCCCACTGGTGATTTGATTGATTACTATTAATAGTACAAGATGAAGAAACGCTGTCTCGGCTAATTTACGACACAATAAAAGAAACTTCATCAAGGATATATTTATGATTGTGTATAAATTACTCTGACAAATTATTACTCTGTCATCGCGCTCCCTCAAATAAGACTCATCAATACCAACAAAAGAAAGTGCTCAACGCACCTTAACAATTTTTCACTATATAAAAGGGAAGGGACTAATTAAACAGCTATTAAAGAACCGCTGCCGATAATTTAAATGTTGACGAACGTTTGGCGTATAAAGGGATCCCAATAACAGGGGCGTAGCTACCGCCGTATCTGGGGCCCTGGGCTACGGGGGCCTCCGACGTGCGTAAGTAAGCAAAAATTAATAAAAACTTTGGTGTTTTTTTTTTGGAAAAGGAGGACAAACGAGGGTCACCTGGTGTTAAGTGATCACCGCCGCCCACATTCTTATGCAACACCAGAGGAATCACAGGAGCGTTTCCGGCTTTTAAGGTACGCCCTTATTTTGAATTTGGTATCATATCACCTTACATGTCGTATCGTCGTGGAAACACCACACAAGGAAGTTCATTCCACAGCTTTGTAGTACGTGGAAGAAAGCTCCTTGAAAACCGCACTGTAGAGGACCGCCACACATCCAGATGGTGGGGATGATATCCTAACTTGTGGCGTGTCGTGCGAAGGTGGAATTCGGCGGCAGGAATCAGGTGAAACAGCTCTTCGGAACACTATGATAAATGCAGTAGAGGACACAAAATGGAGTGATGTCTTTACGCAACGCCAAGAGATGGTCCAAACAAGGCAAAAAGGCAAAAAGAGTGTTTATTTAATTTTAATTGTTTGTAGAAATTCTGTTAAAAGTAACATACAGATAATCATGATGAATAAATGTTTTTTTAAATTATATCTAAACAAGAATTTATTTTTTCTTTTGTGATAAATCTTCATAATATCTTCGTAATTCCCTTCATAAGGGTCTCCACGCAAATTTTTATACGCCGCTGCCCAACAATATTGTTATTGTTATTATATATAAAATAATGATCGATGGTAGTAAAACTTTTTCGACTCCTATTTAACACTCAAGAAATAATGTACTTCCCAGATAAAGCTGAAAGTATAAACAATTAATAAACACAAATATACGAAAAGTAACTGCGAGCCTATTTAACAATTTTACACATTTAATGTTAACAGTAACTCTGACTTTAACAAAGACCAGTGGGAGGCTCGTTTGCACAGGATGCCGGCTAGATTATGGGTACCACAACGGCGCCTATTTCTGCCGTGAATCAGTAATGTGTAAGCATTACTGTGATTCGATCTGAAGAGCTAGCTAGTGAAATTACTGGGCAAATGAGACTTATCATCTTGTCTCAAGGTGACGAGCGCAATTGCCGTGCCGCTCAGAATTTTTGAGTTTTTCAAGAATTCTAAGCGGCACTGCATTGTAATGGGCATGGCGTATCAATTACCATCAGCTGAACGTCCTGCTCGTCACGTCCCTTATTATCATAAAAAAAAAATAGCTATTCAACACTAACAATAGCATTAACCGGCGAAGATTGAACGGTTAAGGTTAACAGTTAAAGTTATGACGTCATCTAAAAACTATCAAATGGTGCAACTCATCTTTTGCTTAGCCGGTACTTTAACATGTTTGTTATTGCTAAAGTTAGTTGGTACAACCCTTAAAAGTCCAATATACTTTAACGACTACAGAGAAGGTAATTTCATTTCTTTCCCCTTAGATTTCCAGTCACGTATTGGACTAACTCTTAATGACGCTATTCAGGTCATTAGCCCAGTACTCGAGAAGTGCCGTTGACGTAGTTATAAAGTGCAATGAAAATTGCTTGCAAGTTACCTGAATGCATTATGAACCTTATTTCACATAGCTCATGTTTCACATTAGCATAACTTAATGGAGCCTGGTATTGTCGTTATAAATCTTAAAAAGTTCGTGTGCCTGAGTTTCTTATTATAATTAAACCATTTCAAAAATCACAATATCAATATGTTTCGTATTATAATTTTGTTTTACACTGAATTAGAATGTGCTAGAACACTATTAGCGCCATTGCAATATACTCTATACTCAAATCAAATCAAAAATATTTTATTTCGTAGGTAAATTGAATTACACTTGAAATATGTAATTTTTTCATACAGCTCGTTCGGAAGGCAGATTTCCTTACGGCCGTTCCCAATATACTATCTACAGATAGAGATAAATTACTACCTTCTACTGTCAGTAATTAGCTGTCAATAATCTGAAGCTGTCCCAATATACCCGATAAGTCATTCTTATCGCCTTGTATAGGGACGCGTGAATGGAAATTTACATACAAAATTCTAGCGCTGGTAAGCTATACGTCGTCCCATTGACACACAGCGTGTACAAATAACGTGAGTTACCGTCGGTATGTTTATTGGGACAGAAAAGTCAACGATAGTTACGATTTTTATCTCGAGAAAATGACAGACTGAATATTGGGAACGGCCGTTAGTGAAGAACGGGCAAGAAACTAAGTTTGCTCTTTTCGAAACAGAATGGTATTAAGGTTCTTATTTTCAATTCAATTGAAAGTGATGCAACAAAATACACAAACTTCAATTACTAAACGGCTTACACGAGTGATCGGCAGATTTTACTTTTTAATAAAAATAAAGAATAAATAGCTTTGTTGAATTATATTGATTTCTGAAAAAAATATCAATTTCCACGCACACTATTTTTGATGTGAAACATCTATAGGCGAGGGTAAACCTGATTGTTAGCGTGGCCACGCTATATGATGGAATATACTATACATAGTAGTGTGAATTACATACATAGTACATTTCACCAAATAAAGAAATAAATTATGTCATATCATTTTTACATGAGAGATTATTTCCGTTAAAACTTTGGCCGGGGATTTCAATCTAAATTAGACGAGACGAGTAGAACGTTCAGTTGGTGGTGATATTAATCACTTCTGGCGTATTAACGCCCTGCCCATTACAATGCAGTGCCGTCACCTTGAGACATAAAATGTGAAGTCAAATTTGGCCGGTAATTTCACTAGGGACGGCGCCCTTCAGACCGAAAAACACAATAGTGCTTACACATTACTGCTTGACGGCATAAATGGGCGCCGTTGTAAGAATGAACTAATGTCATTCATTTCATTTCAATTTCAACTGGAAATTAAAAATAATCCTAGAGAATGTAGTACAAGATATGGAACAATAATATATGCTGTATAGTTTATTAGATTTCTTGATAATGATTAATACTTTTGTAACATACTTCAGTTATCATCGACCAATTGTCACAGTCATTACAAATATTTTGTATTAGAGGTGTCAAAGCTTACCTGATGGTTAGTAAAAAAACCCGCTCATGGAGCCTCTCCCGCGTTGCCCTCTCTCGCCCTATATCTTATCATTATAAGACCTTTAATCCCTTTAGACAAGAAATGAAAGGGCCGCAATTTGATAGCAAATTTGCATCAAATCCGGGCACAAGTCCCTTTTCGAAATGAAAGATGGAATGCCTCTCGTACCAATAAAGTGTTTTCTATTAAAATTTATGCCAGATACTCCAAATAAAATGGTATGATTTACTAGTTCGTAAATCTATCCAAACGTTAGGGACGAGTCGAGCATCAACTGATCGTAATTGATACGCCCTCCTCATTACAATGCAGTGCCGCTCAGGATTCTTGAAAGGCCCAAAAATTCTGAGCGGCATTACAATTGCGCTCGTCACCCCGAGACGTAAGATGTTAGGTCTCCTTTGTCCAGTAATTTCACTAGCTACGGCGCCCTTCCTACTAAGTCTCCCACTGGTAAAAATATTCGAGTATTACTTGACAATTTTTGGAAATTTTTGGCAATTTTTTTGAAAATTTTGGTAAATTTTGGCACATATTGCGAATTTTCGAAAATTTTAGACAAATAGACCCATATATTGTTAAGAAGATACAGGAGCATCGCAATGAATGTATTCACTCAAGCTAGAGAATTAGATTTTAGTTGATGTATTTGAAACAACAATTACTCCACTCTCCACTCTACCAACAAAGTTAACTTGCGACGTAACGATCGGCAGTTATGGTATCAATTAAAACAATGAACAGGATGGGGAAGGTAGGAACACGGTTCTATAGAAACTCGGCCTACACGTTGAAAGGATATTTAATGCACAAGTTAGCGTGCCAACTGCGCTGAAATCGATAACTTCGTCTCAACACAACCGCGAGTTTCCTTCTACGGCCCAGTTCAACGAACAACGCTTCTAAATCAATTATTGTGTGGCGGTGGAAAGCATAAGTTAAATGAAAATTTGTTGTTATTAAGGTTTATAGTCAAATACATCCTGTACTCTCTTTCAAACGAAATAATAATAATAATAATAAATCATTTATTTTCAGGCATTTCACCCATAGATTTACAAACAATATTTACTTAAATTACATTACATTACATATAAAAAAAGCAAACGATATTGTTAAGTGTTCTTAATTATTATAAATGCACAATAAATACCGATTTGTAAGAAATCGCAATTAAAAACATAGTCACACTCGTTACTCATGACTTTAGCAGTGGGAGGCTTCTATGCACAAGATGCCGGCTAGATTATGGGTACCACAACGACGCCTATTTCTGCTGAAGCAGTAATGTGTAAACTTTATAGTGTTTCGGTCTGAATTGCGCCGTAGCTAGTGAAATTACTGGGCAAATGAGACTTAACATGTTATGTCTCAAGCTGACGAGCGCAATTGTAGTGCCGCTTAGAGTTGTTAGGTTTTATTCGTAGTGCTGAGCGGTACTGCATTGTAATGGACAGGGCGTATTAATTACAATCAGCTGAACGTCCTGCTCGCCTCGTCCCTTATTGTCATTAAATAAACTTCTGAGCGCAGCAAAATCGTGAGTTATTTGTTAGTTCATTCGAAAAGGGCAAGACACGACCGATAACCAAGTTTAAGAGCAGTACACGATTAAAGGTAATAAGTTTGGTGAATGTAAATAAGTAGTTATGGTCTAATTATTGTTGCGAATCTAAAGTTACTGTAACCATTTTTGATACATAAGTTGCAAAGAGTCAGCCAAAGTAATCATTAAGTAATATTTAAAGGTGATAAGTTTGATGAATGTAAATAAGTAGTTATGGTTCTAATTGTTCACGGTTAACATGTCACTTGATTCACAAGGCTCAGTTCAATAATGCTTAGTCTACATAACACCGAGGTTAACTTAATATTAGGGTCATCCCTTCAGGCTTCAAGTATCCCTTTTATGAATAGCTTAATATTTATAATCCACTATGACGCTACCTGTTGGACGACGCACATAACTACTAATAAAGAATAATTGAGAGCAAAATTTATAGAAATAAACATCTTGACTGTTGCCTCTCAATATAGCCTTGGTAATCTGTACATAGGCACATATGTAAATTTGCTGTAAACTGTCATTACCTGTTAACACCAGGAACAAACATAAACTTATAATGCCTACTGCTCGGCTAAGTCGAATTCGTACGTCTTTTGTGGGGCGTTGTAAATATGCATTTACAACAAGATGTATTACGAAATTCAAAAGAACTGTTAAAAAACGTTTGTGTGGTTAAAAAGGTTACTATAACATAAATGACTTTCGTAATGATACCACTGATTGGGAATAGAGCGACCGCCCACAGGCTATAAAATAATAAAGATTTTGTACGATTTTAAAGAAGCTAGCTGAATTTGTTGCACCCGTACTTCTCAGGTTGAGGCTTACCTTTTGGAATAGGTGGTACTTTTTGACTTTCAGTGATTTTATATTCTATTTTGAATAAAAAGATTTGAATTTGAACTGTTTATTTATCTCTGATTACAAGAAGTTCATGTAGGCTTTTTTTCCCCCCAAGAAATAAATATGATTCCTGAGGGGGTTGGATATTGTTTTGCGTTTGCTGACCACCAACTGTCACTGGTTGATCTCAGCGAACAGATGCCATGTAGTAAAAATAAAGTTCATTTGCAACCGAACTTTTCTGTTCCACACCTTCATTTTTTTTCATTGATTTCAGACACAAAATTATATTGCGACATATCTATTCTGCCAAACTGCGCAGAAGTTTCTCGGCAGCTCGGAGGGTCTGCAGCTACGACGTAAGTCGGTGTGTGGCCCTTAAATTTTTTTCACCCATCTATCGCATGTCACACACACTACTGTTAATAATTTGCTGTCAATAATCTGAAGCTGTCCCAATATACCCGATAAGTCATTCTTATCGCCTTATATTGGGACGCGTGAATTGCAATTTACATACAAACTTTTTGTCGTCGGTAAGCCGTTGCACGTCGTCCCATTGACAGACGGCGTGCACGGATAAGGTGAGTTACCGTCGATAAGTTTATTGGGACAGAAAAGTCAACGGTAGTTACGATACTTATCTCATGTAAGAGACTGAATATTAGGAACGGCCGTAAATCAGCAGCGGTACTTAGCGGCCGATTGTAGTGTGAAGTAGCGTCTATACTTTCAACTACTGTCTTCAAGTCAGTTTGACCACGCGGTCCACTTTTAAGCTCTGATTCCCGAGAGAGAGAGAGTAGGTTCGAACCCCACATGTGACAAAGGTTTTTTATGTTACATTCACTTGCGTAGTGGTTTTTATAAAACCACATAATTGGTTTTTGAAAATCATTTAACGTACAGACACAACACGCCTATTATTTTATTATACGCATAGATATTAATGACCATAAGTATTCATATGAATCACAATAAAGAGAAAAGTATATTGCAGACGTGAACATCTTAGCTATCTTCAATATATCTTATAGAACAAGTTTCAAACTCATCAGAGGGTTTGGAAGCACGTTCCCTGGTTTACTTGGGAGAAAAGTTGCTTATATCATTCTAATTTATAACTTTTCCTTCACTGTAACAAATGGTTTGATTATATTGAGGAAAAAATATTCTACCAAGTCCCAGGCTGCTTCCGCAACTGACCAATCGCGTTCTCTAAATCAAAAACTTTACTAGACTTTTCGATTTCTTATAGAGGAATGAGATTTTAACAGACAATATTTTTAAGGATGGTCAGGCCCTACCGGATATAAAAGATAACCCTATAAGGTATTAAAACTGGCTTATATGCAGTTTTGTCTAATTTTATCCTACACTAGACTTTCCGATTACTTATAGAGAAATGAGTTTCAAATTTCAATATTTTAAAGGATGGTCATAGTCCCACCCGGATATAAAAGAGTTAATATGCCCATAAAGCTTAAGACTTGCTTTAATTTTGACAATCGAGCGATAGGTACTAGGCGAGGTTTTAATGGAAGTGGAAGGAAAGTGTTGTCGAAGAGCGGTGATACGACAAATGGGGTTTTTTTAGTGGTAAACGCGCAAACTTGGGTATTCTGGGGGTTAAATTGGACAAGGTTCGATTTACCCCATTCCGCGACCTTCTCGAGAGAGGACTCGATAGAAGACACAAGTTTCTCCCGGCACTGGTCGACGATTGAATTATAATTATTGATTAGCTTGAATGCAATTTTGTATAACAAAATATCCTAGACTAGACTTTTCGATTACTTATAGAGAAATGAGGTTTAAAGGTCATACTGGGAATTCCTCTTCTTCATTCTTGAAAATGGTCATAGTCCCACTCGGATATATGAGATTTAATAAGTCATAACTCGCTTACAAACAATTTTGTTATGAATTATCATTTCCCTTAGGAACTACAAAACCAGTTTATCAGTGGGAGACTCCTTTGCACAGGATGCCGGCTAGATTATGGGTTCCACAACGGTGCCTATTTCAAGCAGAAATGTGTAAGTATTACTGTGTTTCGGTCTGAAAGGCGCCGTAGCTAGTGAAATTACTGGGTAAATGAGACTTAACATCTTATCAAGGTAACAAGGTTTTTCAAGAATCCTGAGCGGCACTGCATTGTAATGGGCAGTGCCGCTCAGGCACTGGGGCGTATTAATGACCATCAGCTGAACGTCCTGCTCGTCTCGTCCACTTTTTTTATATAAAAAAACGTTGTAAGCGTAGACAAAAAGTATGAGTACACGAAGTTCCTAGTATGAGGTACTCTTATGTATAGTTCAACGTCTGTCATTTACACCCGAGGCGACGCGACAGGTCGGGGTAAAGGCTCGAATTATGATGAGGGATCTCGTTTCACTCTGACCCTATGTAGATTCAGATTGTTGTATAAAACAAACACAGACAGTTGTATAATCTACATAAAGCGCTGGACTTACAGGTGAGGATTCACATGCAAATAAGATGGGGAATAAAGGAAATTATTTGTATGAATATATTCAAGATTTTCAAGAATTACACGAAAGCTACAACTTAAACTCCAGTTTCTACATAAATTGTGCCGTACACATACAATTTGTATTCATTAATTTTATTGTAATAACTGTATTAATTGTAAATAATTGTTCTTTTCTTTTTAAATATTATGTAATTTAATATTAAGCGGCTTCACACACAGATAAGCTTCCTAAAGTTTAAGTGTGTGTTATTATTATATTGTAAGCTATAACTACATTGTATTTTAAATAAATATTATAAAAAAAAATTTAAACTTTACATAGTTTAACATTTAGTAATAAAACCCTTGTAAATTAGCATAATTATAAATGTAATATTACCACCGGTGAATCTAAATAAATAAATACACTCTTGTTAAGTATTGAAGGCCGAGATCTATAGAAGGTACTTAGACTTTGCTAAGACTTTACTTACGTAAAACTTTGCTGATTGTAAGCTTAGCATAATCTTTGATATCATTTTAATCGTCAAAGGACAGCTGTAATTATGCTGGGGTTAAGCTAAGACAATCCAATGCTACTAAAGTCAAGTTCACATTTTCTCATTCTGAGCTGAGTTTTCTTCTTCTCAATCGGTCACTCTTATTAGAGTGGTCGTGGTTGCTAAATTGATGGAACATTAGTCACCGTTGGTCTCCTTAGTTTAGGGTAGCACTGCCTCCCTCGCGATGCTCCTCCACTTTTGACAAATTGTAGCGGGAGCACTCCCCCACAGGTGTCTGGGTTACTTCTTTGACAAGATCCATCCATCACGTGGGTGAGCGTCCTCTCGTTCTTTTCCCCTCCACCTGGCCCTGCACTATCAACCCCTCAATCGATCCTTCATTCCTGGAGATGTGACCAAAGAACTTCAGGATTCGTAGATGCACAGTCGACGATAGCCTTTGCTGTATCTTCAGTTCTTTTAAGATGGAGTTGTTTGTTGGGAAAGCCGTCCAAGGTATCTTTAGGATTCTCCAACACCACGTCTCTAAGGCATCAATTTTGCGGCGGTCCTGCAGTCTAGGGGACCAGGTTTTAGCCCAGTAGAGGAATATTGGAAACACAAGACACCTCATAAGTCGAAACTTGGTTGTTTTGGTGGCTCAGCTGAGTTTTATGTAAGTAAAATCTCAGCAGTCTAAGAACGCTTTACAGATCTCGGTCTGAGACTCAATAATCAAATTAGAATATTATATTATTGTACAGTGAAGTAGATTTTATCGCAGTTCGTAGATTCCATTAGATTAAAAAGCTATAAGAACGTTTATTATTAAGGATTTTTAAATGGTTAAAAATCAAGTAATTAGACTGCATTTTTACATATTTCTCTCCATTTTTTGATATTATTATAATGTTTTAATTAATAAATTATTATTTAATTGTTTGTTACGCTTTTACGCCGGAGCTACTGTACCGATTTTGATGAAATTTGGTACAGCGATAGACTAGAGCTTGGGAAAGGACATAGACTACATTTTATCCCGGAAAAATCCACGGTTCCCGCGGGATTTGTGAAAAACTGAAAGTCATGTCGATGAGCTATAACTATTCCAATAGTAGGTTTATTTTGCCATAGAAATCTTCCTCGAAATAAGATTCATATGAAATATATAAACTGGAACTGGAATAGGACATGAGATAATCTTCAATTCCAAACTTGCTTATTATTTTTAAAAACTCTTTATCTACGCAGACGAAGGGGGCATCAGCTAATATATGTATAAAATGATGCAAATGCTTGCGCAGAATTTTTTCAGAATTAAGTACAGTAGATCTTGGGAATGAGTGCCGCTGGTCATGGCCACATACTCTAGGAAATGCCTATTACTAATGAGCATAGCCTGGGTGTCTCATTGTCTCATTTTTTTATTATTTCTATTGTTTTTCTTTGTTTATATTTGGCTTTGTCTCCTTTGCTATTTAGTCCAGTCATGTTTTTACATGTAAAATTTTTCGACTTTAATTGGATATTTTTAGAATAATAGTTATTTAATATTAAAATATTTTAAGCTTAGAATAAGTGAACTCGCTATTCCTCACATAAACACTTAAGTTATACTTAAGATACAATAAATAAAAAAAAATAAGATAAACAACAAATTTTTTAATGTGTCTGACGTCGTATTATGTAGATACGACTCGAATCTATATATGACGCTCAGAGTCAGACATCTTGAAAGGGTGTTTTGATGCTCTGTAGTGGAAACAACGAGGGAAGACGTAACCCTCGTATCAGAACCCTCCAAGTGAAATCAATGCAAAAGCAATCTATGATTATTTTTCTTCAAAACGAGTAGGACTCGCATATGAAGAAACACGTAAAATTTTTAGTATTAACGTTCATATTGTTTTACTTTTTAAATAATCAAAACACTTTCTTAGATAATTTATACGTCTAAATGTATAAATATAGAGCCTGCTAGACAACCAATGAAAACATGCCAGGTTTATTACTTTAGTGTGCGTGAGAAGTTACGTCTTACACTCGCGATTTGTGTATCACGTTGTGTTAGTGCATTTCTCATAGAGGTTAGCTCTAAACAAAGTTTTTATCGACGTTTTCACAGCTGTCATAGTCTATCTAGACGTGGAACTAAGTTCATAAGTTATACGTTTTACCAATTACCATCGTTACGGAAAATGTTGAGCTTTTCTGAGAAGAAGTGGCAAGAAACTTACAGCCTCATCGTTTTATAAATTATAATAATAATAAGTAAGTACAATCTGTCTAAAGTAATGGAATAAAAGTGCTAAATTATACTAACCACATATTCATACCGGATAAGTAATTAATACTAACCTTATTTTTTTACTTAACTTATCTCTCATGTAATTGACTTTTTTGCCTTAATGGGAAGAATTCTATAAACCGAAATGACTTACTCGAGTAAGTTTAGTTTTCCGAACCCGAATCTATAGCAACCGCTTAGATTTTCAGACATTTAAAAACAAGAGACAAAAAATTAACTGAAATTAGGCTTATTTTATGCATTAACACTATCAAAACGTGTCAAACAAAAGAAAAACATCTATGCCAAAAAACAATTTTTTTAACAGCTATAATATTAAGAGTTTCGGTGCGGCCGAAGTTAAGTAGAATTTCTGCTGAAACCAATAC
Organism: Leptidea juvernica; assembly: GCA_949711755.1. Taxonomy (NCBI): domain Eukaryota; kingdom Metazoa; phylum Arthropoda; class Insecta; order Lepidoptera; family Pieridae; genus Leptidea; species Leptidea juvernica. The sequence continues at coordinate 1,252,173 of CATIXQ010000031.1, forward strand.
TGGTGCTGGATGCGCAATTATCTATTCTCTTTTCTTGTAATTTAGTTATGGCAAATTATAATGCAGACGATTTCCTGTAGAAAGAAAATACATAGAGATATACCCAAAGACAATAGACGCATTGTCATCTGACAGGTTAATCTAATGACAGTTGTCTCTTGCGCCGCATAATATAACCAAATCGCAATATAGGCATAATATACGTTTAAGTAACACGCACCTTAGCACCAGGAGTTCCTAGAAGATTAGCGGGGGCCCCCAGCTGCAAAACATCGCGCCTCGGAATCTCAGATACGTCGGCCTATAATAACTGATTTTGCAATTTTAATAATATGTTTTCCTACGCACGCGCTGATACAGGCGCCGAAGCTAGATATATTTTGCCGAGACTCTCGGTCACTTTAGTTGCTAATATAACATTGAAACCTATTTCTAACAAGGGGCCCGCGACGACGTTCTAATGGACGTCATCTAAAGGGAAAGCGAAATTGGCTTCGAAGGGGCTGAGTGTCATAAATAGAGCACGGCCATACCTCAAGAACCTCAAGGGGTCTGGCGCACCCCAGTATCATCAACTCGATCCCTTTGACCGCGTGCAATGCAGAGCTGCTGGAATTGTCGGGGACCCAGTGCTCTGTGAACGGCTAGATCACTTGGCGTTCAGAGAGGTCACTTAATTATGTGTCTTCTACCGGATTTATCACGAGGAGTACTCCGAAGAGCTGTTTGACTCGATTCCTGCCACCGAATTCCACCTTCACACGACACGCCAGAAATTAGGATATCATTCCCACCACCTGGTTCTGTGGCGTTCCTCCACAGTATGGTTTTCAAGAAACTTTCTTCCACGTACAACCAAACTAAAACGATACGACATTTTCTTTGTACAGTTTATAATTTGATACGATTTTATTATATATATAGATTTACTATTTATTTTCTAATTATTTTTTTACTAGTAGGAGGCTCCTTTGCACAGAATGCCGGTTAGATTATGGGTACCACAACGGTGCCTATTTCTGCCGTGAAGCAGTAATGTGTAAGCATTACTTTGTTCGTTCTGAAGGGCGCCGTACCTAGTGAAATTACTGGGCAAATGAGACTTAACATCTTAGTCTCAAGGTGACAAGCGCAGTTGTAGTGCCGCTCATAATTTTGGGTCTTTCATGAATCCTGAGCGGCACTGAACGTCCGGCTCGTTTAGTCTCTTATTTTCATAAAAAAAAGACTCAATAACATGTATTTTAAAAGGTCATTGTTACACACAAACCTGACATTCGCCATTATTGACGTTTCTAACTCGGAAGAATGCATATATACTCGTATGTACACATATTTAATTAATACTTCTTGCATATCTTATCTAGTAGGTATAACTACTACTAGCAGTAGTATACCAGGAAAGCACCAATATGAAGCAGTCTAACATAAATTTCATTATTAAAATCATAATTAGAAATAACTTGAAATTGCTCGTTTGAAATTTGACGAACAAGCGAGCATGTTTCAAGTTAGTTAACGTTGAGTAATTCCGAGTTTCAAATTAATTTCCCAAATGTAGGTAGTTGGAAATATAGGTAACAAGCAGAATTTGTTTGGCATGGCGTTATTAATTTGAATCGTTTATTTAGCGATGCAACATAATATCTCATACTATTGTGACGAATTCTCACAATCAAGTTACTGATATATAATAAAACTGCTTGCTTCGTAAAAACATTATAATATTTTAATCACTCTTCCATATTCTTCCACAATTACTAACAATTGCATAGCTTAATATTCACCGTCTATCTGCGACAAGACGCTCGATCAGAATGCCTCACTTTTTCCAAAGAATCTAATATATACCTTTCGTTCTTTATAGACTACCCACATAACGGCATTTCGAATCGAATAACTTACTAATATCGATTAAAACATATGAATCAATTACAATTATCGAATAATAATAATCTTGATTTAACTGACTAATTTCTAACACAATAATAAATAATCAGAACTTATTACACTAATGAATGAGCAATTGTTGTAAATATATTTCATACGTCTCAGAAAATCCTCTAAGCATTTTGGAGAAATTTACTGCTTAGGATTTTTTGTGCTGAAAAACCGATCTTTTTTTTATGGAATAGGAAGACAAACGAGGGTACGGGTCACCTGGTGTTGAGTAATCACCGCCGCCCACATTCTCTTGCAACACCAGAGGAATTACAAGAGCGTTGCCGGCCTTTAAGGAAGGTGTACGCTCTTTTTTTGAAGATACCTATGTCGAATCGTCCCGGAAACACCGCACAAGGAAGCTCATTCCACAGCTTTGTAGTACGTGGAAGAAAGTTCCTTGAAAACCGCACCGTGGAGGACCCCCACACATTCTGATGGTGGGGATGATATCCTAACGTGTGGCGTGTCGTGCGATCTAGATGAAAGAGATTGAGAAAACTTGATTAATTGAGGTTTTAAGCTCTAACTTTCTCTTTGTCACAAAACATGGTCTCCTCCACTGATTTGGGTCAACTTCTTTTCTGTCGCAACAAACTCCTATGAACCCGTTAGATATAACGAGAGAGGCTTTGTTATCTTAGTATTAATTTACATTTATAAACAAACTAGTTGACCCAGCAAACGTTTTATTGCCATATAAATTGTTAAATAAAATTGCAATAAAAAAAAATTGGGTGTAAAAAATAGATGTTGGCCGATTCTCAGACCTAACCGAAATGCACACAAAATTTCGTACAAATCGGTTTAGCCGTTTCGGAGCAGTTTGGTGACACGAGGTTTTTATATATTTGATATATAAAACTGAATTGTTTGTTGCTAACGTCAAAATAATAGTTTCATTTCGCTTGAGAATATCGAATTTAACAATAAATAACATTTACAATATATTTTATTATATCTGTTATAAATATGTATACTTAACTCTGACTAATCGCCCGCTCTAATCAACTCTAGCGGAAAGAACGTTACAAGGCGAGCGTGACAGTTAAGTCTTAGTCAAAACTCACAAAATATATTTCTTACCTTATCTTAAAGAAGTTTTCACTTTAACAGTTCATACCATGGATAAATTAAAATGTTTTATATTATAGGTGCAATAGATTTTAGGACCACGATATTGAAGGACCTTGGCATGTAAAGCACAACGTAAGCTTCGTCATGTCATTAGTTTTTTTTTTTTATGGAATAGGAGGACAAACGAGCGTACGGGCCACCTGTTGTTAAGTGATCACCGCCGCCCACAATCTCTTGCAACACCAGAGGAATCACAGGAGCGTTGCCGACCTTTAAGGAAGTTAAGTTTAAGAAATTAGTCTGACTATATGGTCCAGAAACTATATGCGAAACACAAACAACTTAAATAATTAGACCTCAATCTAGCGCTGTCGTACTAAAGCGCAACTACGACTAGGTATATACAGGATGTCCCAAAGTTATGGGACAT